>WTSP01006978.1:0-35715 GCA_025331215.1 Actenoides lindsayi | reverse complement strand
GGGGGGCGCGGGGGGCGAAGTTACTTGCAACGCGGGAACTGGACAACGGGGTGTCCCGGCAACACTGCGCGTCTAGGGCCTGTGTCGCTTGGTGGAAGTTTCCCGTGGAGGAATTAGAAAACAGCAAACGATTCAGAAACAGAAATAAAGAATTTTGAAAACTGTTTGTATTTCCGACTACTAAATCTTGCCGAGGGCCCGCCTAGCGCCGAAACCAGAGCCAGCTGTTGAGTAGCCAGAAAGCCACGGTTATGGAATACATGATCATCTCCCGCTTCGCACGCTCCTTGTTTTCTTCTTCCAGAAGCTGGAGGCGGCGGTTCAGTTTGATTATCTGGAAAGAAATAAAGGCTTTAAATACTTGACTAAAAGCTGCCACTTTCTAGAAGCTGCTGAATAACCGTGTAAAAGTAGGGTACAGGCGGGTGTTACACCCCTGATAAGTGACATTATCTAATACTGACATTATGCATAATTTGTCTCTCCATCCCCAGCCAGCAGTGACCAGATCTTGCTGTCCCTAATAGGCAGGGGCAGAAATGGAGCCGGGTGCTCTGGAGGGCACAAGACACGTGAGGGCAGCCCAGCCGGGGTACAGAGGGGGATCCCCCACCGCAGTGGGGGAAACCTTTGCAGCCACACGGAAAACCTGTTCCCCTGGTTGACCCCTTTTTCTTAGCTTTATCAGCTTTACGTACCTGTCGTCGTAGGGAAGCGGCATCTACAACGGTCATGTCATCTGGTGTTCCCTCCAGCGTCGTGTCCAGGTTGGAAAGACCGTATCTACAAAGAAGGGAGACGGCTCAGCTGGCTGTCCACGCCAAGATCAGCAAGCACCGTGTTCTATCAACACTCTGGTAGGTCTATTTTTAGGTTGAGAGCCTTAAAAGAATGATAAATCCTTTTCCTGGCTTCTAGAGTTGCCTGTTCCACCAGGATCTCAGCTGATCAGAACACAGGCACTGGGAACTGGGCAAGTGCTGCACTGAATCTCTCCACATTTAAAGATTTTTGAAGGGTCTCCATGCAGACAGAATTCTTGCTGTCACCTGCTCTCTCAAAAGACTGTTTCCAGGTATTTAACAGATTCCTGAACCGTGAAATGCCAGAGTTGCAGGAGACCTGGCAACAGACTGGGAATAACCCAAGGGAGACGTGGAAAGGACTGGGTGTCTCAGGCTTGGTACCCAGGTCAATATCCTGAGGGACAGCTACGGAGACTACTCATGATCCTGTCACATCAATCTCAGTATTTCAAGCAGAGAACCTTGCGAATGGAGAGTCCAGCACAGAGTTGCTGCCTCCTGAACTTTCCATGCATTAGGAAGTTTGTTCCCAGAGTGCCTCTTGGTTCTCTTAATGCAGCGATTCAGACAAATCATTATTCTAACTCCAAGGCAAGTTAATTAAATATGGCACATTTATTAGCAGCTGGGAAGCAGGAGGAGGTCTCCATAAAGTATGTGTTTTGATCACCCAAATGCTACCTCTTGACCAGATACAACTAATGGGTAAAGCAGTCCCGGATGCTGCCCCTACTGCTGAGTTTCTCCCTCGCTATCTCAAAACCTCCCTTTCCCCACATTAGGTCCCCTTGCCTCGCCTTCTCATCAGGACAGAGAAACAACTGCTGCAAACAGCTTAGGAAATGGCCCAGAACAGGGCCAGGGCTGCCAGATTCACAACTAAACACGCCTAACAAGAACGTTTAGCGTTTAATGACGGTTAGCGGTCAGCTCTGACGAAGGTGAAGCTGAGCAGAGCTTCCCGCTGCCACCCTTTCATCCCTTCTACAACATTCAGTAGAAGATGGGCAGTTATCTGCACTTTGATCTCTGGCTTTTTGGGCTGAAGTGTGTTCAGGGAGAGGGAAACTTCCTCAGGTGAGATCAGGATAAAATAGCTTTTAGGAAGGGAACAGTCAAAGAAGCAACTCTCTGTCCAGTGATGAAAAAGATGAAAGTCACTATGAAATAAAAAATACTTGAAGTTTACCGCTAATATAATTTAGGAGCTTCCCCTCACACGTCACACTGAGCCAGAATTCTGCACCACCTCGTGTCTATCAGCCAAGCGAGGTCTTGGCAGGTGGCTCAGGTGGGGAAGGAATAAAAGGCCTGAAATACCCCAGGAGTTGAAAGGCAGGACAGAAATAAGCGCTGTGCTATAAAATAAGGACACTAGAAACAGGGAAATGGGAGTCTGAAGTTTAGAATCTCCATTAGTGGACCATGACTAACAAAAAAAAAACCAAACCGCTCTTTACCTGGTGTTGTCATGATGAGGGTTAGAGGAAGTGGTAGCGGCTGACCCACCACGTAACACTGGCCTACAGCAGGGTGTGTAGGTGGAAAGCACGGACAGAAACAGGAAACGACAAACAGAGAGAAGAGGTAAAACACACAAAGGAACATCAAAATACTGCCACTTGCATAACGTTTCCATACAATAGAACATCTGTTTGTTTTGTCGTAACGTGCACTTCCGTATTTCTCTGAATTCAGATTTCATCAACACTGAATGTTTATGCAGCTAAGACACGGAGGCAATCTTTTGATGATACAGCTTCATTTACAGAAGACAAACTGTTGGAATGGAGGTTTGGGTGGAGGCCATCGGCCTTATAAAACAGCCATGGGAAACTTCAGGTGTGAAAAAAAGAAATCCCTCTAAAACCCCAAACCCCACCCAACAGCGATGGGGAAAAGAAATTTTAAAAGTATCTACACATAAAAGTTATGTAGATATATAACTACACGTAGTTATATAAAAGTCTTTTTCATCATCCTCTCCTCCCTCCAGGGAAAGGGGAGATTTGTCTTTTCTTTATGCTAGAGGCAAATCAGAACCCCTGGGCTACCAGCTAAGGACCACCTCTAGTCTGAAGAGAGGCAGATCTCTCCAGGTAGAGGTGACTAGAAGCTTCAAGAAGATGGTACAAATGTCCTTCTAAGTGCTGCTCTTTTGGTTTCTTTTTCTTTCTAGGCAGAGAAGAAGAAAAGGAAGAGATTTCTAAGCCGCTGCAGCTCCGTAATGCACGCTGCCTTTGCCAGGAGGGGCTCCCGTGGCCACCAGCAGTACCCCTGGCAGAGCTGGTACGGTCTGTTTGCAGCACCCCTGGTCAGGAGGCGTTGACGTTCCACAGCCACGGCGTGGAACAGACCGTTCGGGAGCCCAACATCTTTTTTTAACTCCTTCCGCGTTCCCCGTGCCGACGGGAGGTGCCCGTACCGTGGAGTGAACCCACGGACGCTGCAGGCCACAAAACACACAAGAGCCGTACGCAAGAACCGCACACAGGTTCCACAGCCACTGGTGCCAGCTAAAAGGACCAGGGTCTGGGACCCTTAGCAAACTCTGCTGCCCGATACAAAACTCCTGGACCAGGTCCTGCTCTAACCGGCACTGTCAGCACAGAGCGCGGTGGTTTGCGGCCAGCACACGAGACGAGCCAGCCCGATGCGTCTGACAGAAAAGAGCCCCCTGTGGCAGGTACGTGCTGTGGAAGAACGTTCTGACCTCCACACACAAAGCTTCTCAAAAACAGACCTTCCTCCTTCTTAATCAGGGAAAGAACTCTCCCATGAAAAGCGATGGGCCTGGGGGCAGCCAAGGGCTACGGCAAGGGACGAAACTGGAGCACTCTGGGATCTGGGCAAATCAGGAACTTGACCTAAAGACAAGTCCTTAATCCCCTTCCCAACACAGCCAGGCTCTTAGGAAGCTGCACATGATTTCTTCCTTTTCTTTGCAGGTCACATTCTATTTCCTTAAAGGCAGAGCCAAAAGGATCGCCAGAACATTCCCCTGGCTCTCCCACCCTCTTTACTTGCTTGGTTTTATGTAGCAAAAAAAAAATTCATTCTATAGATCACAGGTGATCACCTTACCCTAAAATCAGCAGTGTTTTGGCAAGTACAGAATGCACAAGTACAATACAGTTCAGCTATGAAATGAAGCTCTGTCTTTAAAAAAACAGAGCAAGAGTGCATTAAAACTTTGAATTCTCTGGCTACATGTGTCAGTTCCCTCCTGGCAGTCAGAAGGAGCCATAGCTCCAAGGCCAGGGACCTGGGTGCTTTGCCGCTGCCTGGGCCGAACCACGAGGGGAAGGCAGGGCAACGTGGCTGGGTCGCGGGGACAGCGGGCGACAGGGGCACAGGGACAGGCCGCAGGGACCTGCTCTGGCTTCTGCTGCCGAGGGTGGAGCAGGGATGGAAATACCCCCGCGAGGGGGCCGTCACAATCGCGGCCTGGGAGGAAAACCGCAGGCGTGGGCAGTCCAGGGACGCGGGCCAGCGTCCGTCCTGCCCGCGTGCGCACAGCGGGCAGGGACCAGCACGTCCTCCCTGCTCAGCAGAGGTAGCAGCTGCGTTCCCCTCGGCTGGGCCTTGAAACTGCTCTGGACATCTCAGAAAGGGCCTGAGAACAGGCACTGGGACTTGACGGCCACGTTCCGGATGTGATCCTGGGTGAGCTCAGCTCCTGGATGGAAAGCTCCCCTCACTGCTCTATGGGGTCACTTCAGCACGGCTACAGCCTCTGGCTCCTCCCAGGCTCCTTTGCAGTTCAGACCCATTTTGTTTTCTTCTGAACTACCCTGCCCCAGCCCAAAGGCATGCGCAGCCCTCCCTCTGCCATGGTCTCAACCCACATCCCATTTTATTTCTACCACGAAAAATATTATTTGCTTGCTCAGCATAAAAAATGACCTCACAACACCTCAGGATGTGACTGTGTGGGTGAAGTTTGGCATCTAACAAGGACAGTGCCTTTTTAGACAGGGCTGTCCAGGGGAGAGGAAATAGGAGTCAATTTTCATACTTTTTCTTCCTACATAAGAAGGTAGAGATAAGAATAGAGCTCAGATAAAGTACAGATCTCAGCACGACTCTATTTGGAGATGAAATTGCCTTTTCCCTGCACTTGACACATCATTAAAATCTCCTTAAATGCAGTTTTTTGGGGGGTGGGTTTTGTTGTTTTGGTATTTTTAGTTGCCTAGAGCATGAAAGACTGGTCTTTCAAAGACACTGGGTATAGGTCATTCAGCAGAAATTGAAACAGAAAAATGATCAGAACTGGAAACCCAAACTGACCTATAGTCCTTGTCCAAGCTGAAGGAAATGCAGGAGTAAACAGACAGTGTCAACAGTGAGCATTAAACTGCTGCCCTTTTAACCGACCTATCGCGCGAGCAGTGCCGGCTGAACGAGGCAGAGCTCATCACCTGCAGCAGAACAATCAGCACCTACCGTTCCCAGCTTTAGGAGATTGCAAAATATTTTGGGGAGGAAGGGGGGAGGGGGGGAATAAATAAAAGAAGGCAAGCAAGCCATGAAACAAGTTAAAAATATTCCCAGTGAGTAACACATTGCCAGGTCTTGTTCATTTTAAAAGACTTCTTCTAGTATCGAGCATAAAAGGTTAAAATAGGTAAGGCTTTGAGATAGAAAGCACGTTACACAGAGCGAAAGAACAGAGTGCAGCTTTGGAGCGATTTAAAATGAACAGTATTTTGCAACCATGCAAGTGGATCATCCAAATTTCACATTCCTACGCCAGCTGTAGAGTGACAGTGGGCATCCAAACACCCAGCCACGGGGAAAAGCTTTCACCTCAGTGAAAACTTCATTATTTTGGCACCTGCTTGTTCAGAGGTGACTAGAAACAGGTTTCCCATTTCTTCTAGGAAGGTTAGTAAGAACACCTCAAAACTGAACCCAAAGCAGGAAGAGCACTGCAGCTTTTGAAGTACTGAGAGCTCTAGAAACGTCCTGACGACTGAAGTAAGCTGGCAGCGTGCGCACACGCAGGTCTGTGCTCTCCAAAAGCCAGGAATAGAACGTGGACAGGAACGTGCCAGCAATGAAACCTGTCGGCTTCGCTGTGGACTGGGGACAGGGCTGCAACTTCAGCCTGTTTTAGCAAGGACTCCTGGCACCGTGCCCGCAAGCACTACCACTCACAGACCGTAGAATTCCTCCTTGTCTGGCAGCTTTCACTTTGTAAAACAAACTTTTAAGCCCATCTCATTTTTAATACTGACAAGGAAAAAAGAGATCTTGCTGTCCAGTTGCTGAAATTGTAACCGCTACAGCCTGAAACTTCTTTGATAGGATTAAGTCAGGGTGGAGCAGCAAACTCCGCAGCATTTCAAGGGGAACTATGCAGCTCATTTCTTTTTGGTTTTCTTTGGTTGGTTGGGTTTTTTTTAAGTCCCAGTTTAAGAACAGAAAGGGCAGCAGGACTGGAGTCCTCTACGCTTCAGGAATGTTGATAAGGGCGTTAGTGTGCTGTCAGGCCAGCAAACATGGTGAGCTACGGGAGGTGCCAGCTTGGGAAGCGACTGCAAACGCACAGACATTCACAATAAGATTGGCTTGAGAGTCACCTTTCATCACCAACACAACCAGGCAGCGAACGGTGGGACCACACCAGGCAATATTAAGAGTGCTGCTGGGGTAGCCACAGCCAGAGGCAGGTGACAAATTTCAACCAACTCCCTTGCACAGGACACACCACAGGGTGACGGGAGGAATTGCTCACCACGTTCTTGCCAAACATCTCCTCTACCTGGCCCTCGTGGCAAGGTCTTGGCTACACCAGAGACTAACAAACTGCCTGCGGTCTGAAGCTGAACCTCTGGGCCAGCGTGCTACTGGAACGGGAATGGCTTTTGGCAAAGCAACCACTGTTAGTCTCAAACGGTGTTAAACAGGCCGTTCTTCTACCTGCCAAATCAGACCCGCCCAAGGACACAGCAAGGGGGCCAAACTCCACTGAAGAGAATGAGACACCACACGGGGATTGCCAGGAGGCTTGGTTTGGCTCGGTACCCTCCAAGCCTCAGCTCAGCCATAAAGCCAGAGGCGGTGTGAAGCAGAGGAACAGCCTCTCACCGTTAGGTGGCCTCCCCGGCCCTCAGCCTCCAGCAGTGTGGTCACTGCCGGTCGTGGGTCAACCAGAGATAACTGTTGCCAATGCCACTGGAACAGCCTCAAGTCAGGAGACGTTATCAGGAGCAGTGTCAGCAATGCCTTGAGCAACGCTCCCGTTTCCGGGCATCGGATTGAATGCTTTATGGCACCATCAGCCCAATCTTATTGACTCGCACCGCCGCTCACCGGCAGAAAAGCGGAAGACAAGGCTAATACATCTGCAGGCTGAGAGTCGAGGATTAATTGCAGAAGGAGCTGATGACCTGGGAACAGCGAGATCTCTTGCTGTTACAGACTAACTCTTCCTATTTTGATTGTTATTTGGAAGGAAACCAAAATAATGCCGCATTTGACTGAAACAGAAGCATTTTGAAATGTGAATTTTGGACAATTAAATTGCTTATGAATTGTGAAAGCAAAGGAAAGCAAAAGCAAACAATTTCGTCTCATTATTTTGTAAACAGAAACGAAACTCCACTAAAAAGGAGAAAAGAAAACAACAAAAAAGCAGCAGAAGCTGGCAGAGTCAGTGACAACCAATCACCTGCGGTTTTCATCCAGCACATCCAAGACCTGCTGGTAAGCCCTACGAGTGGAAGACTGGATAAACGACAAAATGCCGCGGGCAGAGTAAAGATTAGTCCCATCTTCAGGCAACATATTGGGAGGAAAGACACGAGCCTGTTGCAGTGATGGTGTCACACTGTTCGTACAAGCAGAGTAAATGGAGAGAGAAACACTACAGTCAGATTTTAAATTAAAAAAGGCGTTTCAGATAGACCCCATTCCAAAAGGCTTACTGCTTGCTTCTGGCTTACCCTTCTCCCACCACTCTAAGCAACGCTCCCCAGTTCCAGCAGCGCAGGGATCACGAGCTACGTTCATGTATGTTCTTCAGAAACAAGCACGAGTATCACAGCAAGGACACAGCTCTGATCGGTTATACGAGTTAGTTTTAGAAAGCCCTTGTCCAGCTAAATCTGTACCTGCTGAAGTCAGTATTCCTGTCCTCGCTGACATCAAAGAGAAAAGGGTTTTTACAGGCATGGGCATTTTTTACAAATCCCTTTTCAAAACACGAGCCTCTTCCAGTAAGGAGGATCTCACACACAGCCTCTTCAACAAGAATTTTTCTTCTGGCTGTTACTAAAGATGGAGCTACCATCTCCCCTCAACCTGCTCAAAGCATCTGTGATGTGCACAGGGTTTATTTCACCGTCTTACAGCTCGGGAGGTATCGAATGAGAGGTGAACAGATTTAACTAATGAAGGTTACTTCAAATGGCACCACATAGACAGACCGTGCTCTCGTTAGAGACGTGCACACCATCACCTCTGCCCCACGACTTGTGTGAAGAACAGAATTTCTCAAACTGTGAGACTGAACTCTCTAGAGATCTGTTTCTCTAAGGGAAAGGCTGGAGAAGAAAAACAGATAAATGCCATCCCTTTTTCCAGGCACTTTTGGTGGTTTGTTGACTTCCGATGCAGAAGTGGAATCCTCGCAGTCAATGTTGGCTGGCAGTGGCCAACAAAGAGCTTTGTTTCTCCAGCTATTGAAAAGCAGCCAAAGAACAAAGAATCAAATCAACTAAAGCTCTTTTGAAATTTAATTTTTCTGCACTGAATCGGTTCTCAGTTGAAGCTCTTTTTTCATTGGCTATCAGGTGTTTTTCCCTGTGTTTTTTGCACAGGGAAACAATTTGGCCAAGTTTGAGAAACCCTGAAGCAAAATTAGAAACCATAGGTTCAGTGTAGCAAAGGCTGTTTCAAATTTTATGTTCTAAGCTACGGAAAATTAGTATTGCAGAGAGCTATGTAATTAAACACACCCTTGATTTCCATAGACCAGGTAACATTTAGGCTTACGTGCAATCCTTAGTCGAAAGAGGTGACCGGAACCGTGGCATTTTATTTCTTGGGACAGTATCTGATCTGTGCCACCTTGAATGATAACCATAATCTCTTAAGTAAGCATCCTCGCAAAGAGAGGGGCTGTCATTCAGAGAGCTGTCATTCCTGCTGCGCACACAGGCGGTAACTGCATGAGCAGGTGCCTACTTGTTAGTCTCAGGGTCTTTAAAAGCATCTGAGAACTACTGCCTTGAGTGAAGCCCAGCTCCTGAAAAATCCCCCGAGCCGTCTCTGCGTGCAGCTGGGTGACAAGAAGAGAAAGGCAGCAGAAGAGACAACGATTTCTACCACGTAGAGAAGACTGCGAGAGGGAGCCCAGCCAACGCTTTCACTTCAGCCTGACAATCTGTTGCAGATTGTTTCATTTCATCACCCCAGGCCAAGCAGTGGGATTTTGTGCAGTGTATCTGAACATTCTGTCCAAGGAGGACAACAGCGCCCTGGACTAAAACTTGAGTATTAGTGTCCTATTTAGAAAACAAAGGTTTGAAAAGGCAGCACTCCATGGGCCCTTTCGACGGAGTCCGAGTAGAATCGGGGAGCTCAATCAAGGAGGTAAGAGAAACAAGCATTAAAAAATATATATACATGTGTGTATATATATATATACACACACACAGAAAGTATTCTTGGTTTTTATCATACTGAGTCAGACTGGAAAAGAAGCAATTTCCAGGCACGTCAGTAATTTCAAAGCAGATGATCTGCCCTTAGGCACGGCATAACTTCTGCCGTAAGCAAACAAGCACTTGGGAAGACAAGAGAGACATGAAGCTCTACTACTGTAGGTTATCTGCAGGTCAGCAAGTGGGAAAAGCTGCAGAGAGGAAGGACAGCTCCCTCCACACAGACAGCAGCGAGAGCAGGTACGGCAGGCTCCATGTAGCCCGCTGGTTTGTTTACATACAAACCAAAGAGAAGAGATCCTGGATCAATCTAAAGTCTGTATAGTTCTCCTAAAACACACTCATAACGGAAGCTGCTTGGCATGGGAGGTTTGATTTGTGTGACAGGCATTAGGCAGGCCCTGGCATGGACATCAAGAGAGGAAAACTCATCTCCAGATGTGTCAAAATTTCCTGGCTTTTGCAAATGAAATCAAGTCAGGCAAGTGACCACTTATGCGTTTGTTGCTCGGATCCTTTCCAACTTCAGAGGTTTCCAGGTGTGCATTGTATTGCTGGGCCCTTGAAGGACGCCTGCTGGATTAATAAACTGGGACAGCAAGTAACATACAGACCATTTAAAACCAGTGGTGCTATATATAGCTACTGAGTGACAGCAAAGGACACAGGTGACTTCTACAGATTCAGGATTTTCAGATTCAAGAAGTCCAAACATATGTGAGAAATCGGAGAGCAGCTGGATACATCCAGTTGGAGCTGGTGGTGCTGGTTTCTCAGATGGGCAGACACAGCCCATGGCTTTCAGAAGACCAAACCAACCTGGGGAGCACGGATAAGTCATTTCCAGAAATGGCAAGAACTCACGTACCGCCCGTTTTTGCTTCAAGTGCAATACACCACAGACTGGCAAAGCAGAGCTGGTAACAACAAAGGATGAACTTTTTCACCAGCAGCTTCTGTCACATGAAGACCATCTCTTCCAGTACACACCATGTGCAAACTGCTGGATCGGCAAGCACAGGCCGTTCCTGCAGTGAAAACTGAGCATGTCCAGAACAACAGGACACAGTTGGATGACTGACACCACAGGGAACTGGGGCACTTAGTGGGCTGACAGAACTTTTGGAGACCAAGCTAATCAGGAGGAGCTTAAGGATGAGAACGTAGTTTGGCCAGCTCAGTGAATATATGGCTCAGAAGACCTGAGCACCTAGATGTGCAGTCTAGAAGCTTGTACAAACCAAAAGTCTGATCAGGTAAGAAGAGGAAGACACACGACAGTATTTCCATGAAGATCTGGAGGAAGAGGAAGAGAACTGCAACATGCCTGGAACACGCAGAGAGCATTTCACCAGGTTTGGACAAACTTTCTAAGAGGCAGTTGGATCTGTAGCACCTATGGTAGGTACCTCCTAGACACCTGCTGTAAATAGGAAGAAAGGGACGTTTCTAGGACATCATTCACTTGATCTATTTTAGACTAAAAATAGGTAGACCCCAAGTAGGTCATGGGCTTATTTCCCTGCAGATGAAGCTTAGGGTGATTTAGCCGCAGTACTGTGGACGGGCTGCACTGGGACAGATGAACCCCATCTTTTAGATCTTTAAGAGACTTTCAACATGAGAAAGGATTCTTTACGGTACCTCTATTAGGAATCTTTTGTACAGGAGCTTTAAGTGTTACACTGCAAAAACAGCTATCGCCAGGTGGGAAGATGCTGTCACTCAGAATAAACCTCAGTTAATCAAGGGCTGTCGTGTCTAATACAAATACACAGACCTCTATGGCTTCAGAAAGCACCATGAGAATTGCTACCTCAGGTGGTAACAGTAGATGAAGCTTCCAGTTCTATATGCGACTTGCCCTTTTGGTCTCAAAAGAGTAGGATCTGTACTCACAGACTTGATACATTAAGTAAGTTGACAACAAAGAGAACTGACTTATTCTAGTGTTTGTGGGGAAGCACACATATTCCTCCTTCTGTGAATGAAAACCACTGTAACATCGACAGTGAGACAAAGGGCAACATTTTGATGCACAAAGAACACCATTTCCTGAAAATGTGGGTCGGGGGGGAAATATTGTACCAGCTCAGGAATTGCAAAAGTCTCCTCAAGTAACAATTCATGGTAACAGTGAAACCAACTGGGAGCCCACAAACACTCCCACCCATCCCCTGCAAGAAAATACTTCACCAATGAATCACCTCACTAAGCAAAAAGCAGCAAAATTCAGAAAAATGTTGGCCTTATAATATTATAAAATGAGGTACTTGCCACGGCATACAAAATATTAGTTGGAAACCCCAAACAACGAGGATTGAAAAAAGGCAGAAAAGGGAAGAGGTAAGGAAGCTGCAGCTGTTTCCCCCCCAGGCTGCTGCTCTACTCACAGGGAGTCGTTGCGGGCAAGCTGCCCGTTCTGCCGCGTGGCGTTCTCGCTCATGGAACGCTCTCTCTTCAGCCTTCCCACCGAGCGGACCTGCGTGAGAAGGCAGAGCGAGGGAGATAAAAGACAGGGAATTCCAGCAGACACTTCATAGTTTGCATTGGAGAGCTGTCAGTTACATCTATCCTCAGACACATTTCCATGGGTTTCAAAGGGATTAGGAGGAAAATAACTGATGACAGGATCTGATGCTGGTAAAAAACCAAGGTCCAAACTCATTAAGACTCTACTGTTACCTATCCGTGTGACCTGATGCCAAAAGTATGAACAAACAGGACTTATAATATGTAAGAAAGCAGTATCATGTTTAATATCTTGCTAATTCTATGTGGTGTGCTATCACCTGGCCATGAATTCCAGAGGTTAATATACTTAGAACATTCAGAGAATCTCAGTTTGTTCTCTGATAACTTGCAAATTAAAAATATCTTGTGGCTTTCTCTTCAATCCAAAGGATTATTTCTTTTTTCCTTAAAAGCATTTTGAGTGGTTCTAATTATGACTTTATTTTTGTAAGTACTGCGTCAGCTTACTGAGCGTGGCAGCACCCCAGGCCATCTGCCAGTTCAAGACGGAACTTCCAAGTCAGAATTGGAACTACCACAGTGCTGATATAAATATTCTTATGTTTCCCAATTTATGTGGGCATCAAGTAAATCTGCAGCACAGCAGAGAACGCGTTGGTCACTTTGCTTTCGTTAGCGGAACGCTTCTCAACTAAGAAAAAAGCAAAATAAGTACTAGCCTCTTCACTTTGAGGGGTCTGCTGTGGAGGTTTTTCTAGGTCCAAAAAGTCTAGCGGTCGATCACTAAGAGAAATAACACGGGGAGGAGTTTTCAATGCCAGTGGTTTGAATGGAGTAGACTGAAGAAGGTCAAGGTCTGGCGGTCTGGGTAATGGAATGTCTCCACTGTTACCTGCAAGAACATCAGCTGTCAGTAGAAAACGAGCTCAAGAAGACACGGTGTCAGTTCCTTCCCCTGCTGTGCCGAATAACCAAGCACACCCTTCTTTACCAGAGCTCGCGTGTTAACAACTCTGGCTAAAGCTTTCGGAAAGCCCACCCCCACTGACACTTCTTCGAGCAACTTCTCTGAGAACAACAACCCCGAGTAATCCTGAAGGACATCAGCTGCTCTTGCAAGCGAGGGCACTGAGAACGTCAGGACACGGTCCCACCAGAGGTGTATTTGTGCACAAGTGCAGTGCCCGGGGATGCGGAGACGCTCCTCTCTCAAGGGGCGGAAAGCGCGCATCGCACGCCTCGCGCACGGGGAAGCCTTCAGTGGTGCCAGCCCTGTCGCTGCAAAGCCCGTGACCACAAGTGCTGGGGAAGCACTGGCAGAGCCCACCCGCCAGCAGGCAGATCCTTAACACAACCAGCGTTCTGATTGCCATCAAACACGCTTTGTGTGGCTAATACATCCCCGACACTCGTGGTGGTTCCTCTACCTGATAGTTAATGAAGAAAAATCAAGTGTAAATCAATTGACATCAATTTATTTTTTCCTCCAGAAATGGTTTAAGAAAATGAAAAGTCAGCAGTTAAACTTTCTGCTCATAATTCATTCGTTAACTATCTCCACAACCAAAACTATTCACGAGACATTTTCAGAGTTTAAGAAACTTCCTCTGTCAAAGTTGATGATCGATAACTGTTTAAAAACCATAAAGCTTTTGACAGGTTTGTTTTTTTTAAATACATCAGTATCTACTTTTGTCCCTTCAGAAATGTAGGCAACTAAGTCAAATTTTCACCTGTTTCCTTTTACGGAGATGTGGACGTACCTGCCACTACAATCCGCTCTGGAACCTGCATAGTGACACTGGCATTTGGGAACCCTTCTGGGGTGTCCTTCTCAAGGTCAGCATTCTGGGGAGCTACCTTGAGCTTTTCCGGGACCCTCATGCGCTGGCTGATTCCCTCGGTGTACTCCATCTCGTACTGGAGGCGGTTCATCTCCGCCATCTCGGCCGCCGGAGAGGGGAACCCAGCCCCACTCATCCTGGCAAAAGAAAACCAAAAGCTGTGACAGTGAGATAGGAAACCAGCAGAAAGTGCATCAAGGAATCTCTTTGTTCTGGTTACTGAGCGAGCGGTAGATGATCTCAACTGACCAGACTTATTTAGGGAAGCAAATTATACGGGGAAATCATAGGAAGTGTAGTCACAAAGAGCTGAGAGTTGAAGGCAACGACAGCAGAACAAAGCGATGGTGCAGACAACGCTCAAAGCTGCACAAAGGCTCCTCAAATTGAGCTGTGACAGAAAAAAAACCCCACATAGAAATTCTGCATGTCACATACTATTTCTGTGCCGGCTGGCAGAAAAAGAAACCCAAACAAACCAACAACGCAGAAAGAATTGGTAGGAAATCTGAAACATTGACCTGTATTTACCCAGGTCCCACGTACTGGCATCTGAGGAAATGGATGGAGCCTCACCAAACCGCGCGCTGAAGGCTCAGCTTGGGCAGCAGCCCTCTGCTCGCTGCCAGCCACCCAGCCCTCAGCACACCTCACAGGGACCAGCTCCTCTCCAACAGCCTGGAGAGCAGCTCGAGAACCCCGCGGGCTCCCACCCGCCCCAATCACAAGCCTTGCTGTAAACTTCTCACTCCTGGATTTTTCTGTCCGCGAAAACCTAACTTTTGCAGAACAGATACAAGGTGGGCAGAAAGAGAACAAGACTTTATTTAAAACTTTAAAAGGGTCTGCAAATACTCCAGATATTTATATATGTTTTCCTAGAGAAGGCGGGAAAAGGCACATGAAGCAGTGGGAAAATTTCCTAGAAACAGGGCTGTGAGAAAGTGATACAGTAACTGCTGGGAGCTGTGCGGAAAACCAAGACCAAGCTAACTGGGTTTTGAGCTTAGGTTGATGGTTGTGAGAAAAAAACCAAACCCTAGAGCTGCATGTGGAGGTGGGCTGGAAAGGGGCTGCTGGGAGAAGACTGTGGCTGGAAAGGGGCTGCTGGGAGAAGACTGTGGCTGGAAAGGGGCTGCTGGGAGAAGACTGTGGGCTGGAAAGGGACCTCAGAGAGCTGGGAGAAGCTGCTCGCCTGAGCAGTGGCTGGTGGACCTCACTCGTGGCTCAGAGCGAGGTTATGGTCGTGGGCTCCGTTGGGAAGAGACATCCTGGAGCTGCAGCTGGATGAAAGGGGCTCCAAGGGGAAACTGAATTGCAAGGAGCTGTGGCTGGGGAGCTTTGTCCACAGCTCTGACCGAGAGCACGGCTCTTCTGAGGGTTAGGATCAAGAGAAAGCTGCATTTCTATACACACGTGTACGCAGAGCATACGCAAATCCAGTTTTTGTGGCAGTCCTGCCTACGGGCAGCAGAGCTCACTCTGGCCACGAGTCTCCCAGTGGCACTGCTTGAAGCAGGGCCCTAAACGAAGTCAGGTCCCGGGCGAGAGGCGGGTTTGGCTGCTGGAGCTGCAGCCGCCTTCTCGGGCTATTTTCGTCAGCCAGCCCGCGGCCGAGCGCACGGAGCCCGCCCACCAGAAGGTCTCGGAGCAGCTGGCGGCTGGGCAGGGGGTCCCCTCACCGCACGGGAGCCACGCTTGAGTGGCGAGGCCCCCAACGAACGGCAGCCTCCAGACGAGGGAAAGCAGCGCGTGGGGGGGTCCGGGCTGCGCAATGCCGCGTTCAACGCGCGTGCTTAGCGTGGCCGAGAGGTGATCCACTTGGCAACCCACCCTGGAATCCACAGGGTTTATTTTTGGGACTTCCTGTCACCACAGATCAAGTGGAAGAGTCTCATTCGTCTCAAAGTCGCCCTGCGGCACAGCAGGAGAACTGCGGGTCAGGGAAAAGGCGAGAAGGTCACTGTTCCATGTCAACATAGGCAAAAGAAGTACCCGAAGTGAGGCAGATTTAATCCATCTGGATTCATTCTTACTCTCCATGTGTATCAAGCGAAAGCAACAACCCATTTAAGTGAGAAATAAACACTTCACAGGAGTTCAGAGGTGCTTCAGCACCTCTGACGCTTCAAAATTCCTATGATTACACTTTGAGGTGGTTTTTAGCTCCCGCCCTTCGGTTTCCAAGCTCAATCTGTCCCTCCCAAGACAGTGGCCAGCTCAGCCAGGGACGGGAACAAGGTACACAGGCTGCTGACATCTCCACATGCCAAAAGGTGCCCTTCATTTCACAACGTGGGCTGCGGTCAGCAAAGCACTTCCCGATCGATCAACAGGAGTAATAATCATTATGCCAATAAAGAGACTGAGTATTAAGGAGAACTTAACGCAGCCCGAGCACCTCCCGGCAGCGGCGTGAAGAGCAGCTGCTGCTCGGGAGGCTGGCGGGAAGGCGCCTCGTGCCTCGTACCCGCTCTCGCTGCTGGCCGCCGAGCACCGCGACACCGCAGCAACGTGGAGGCTCCGAGCCCACGCGGCCCCTGCTTCCCAGCTGGCAGGCCACGCGCGCAAGGAAGGACGGCGCGGCCACGCTCGCTTCAGAAACCGGTTACCCACTCGGCAGCGCGGCGGGGGTTGGTTTGGCTGTACTCGCCCCGGGCCTGGAGACACAACACCGCGGTGTCTTCCTGCTCTGGCCTACTTCGCACCGCTGAGAATCGCATTTGCTGTTTCAATTTTTACCCCTTTTTACAAGGGAACAGCAAACCGTGCAACGGTGAGATTTCACCAACAGAGAAAAACAGTTAAATGGAACCTGTTCACAAAACCCCCAATTACCGACAGAGAAGTGAAATCCAAGTAACGGTTTCTGTCACGTCCGGGCTACACAAAGCCTTTCACATCAATAATAAATCAGGGACAAGGAGGATTTTAAAATCGACAAGTGGCTCTAAAGAGGCACGAGAATAGAAAAGGAGCTGGGAATGCTGAGACAATAAAAACAGAACAGCAAATCCAGGGCGGCTGAAGGGCAGAGAGAGCGTGGACCCCAGGGGTGGCTGTCCGCCAGTGACCGGCCAGCGGCTTCACCCGGGCTGCCTCCAGGAGAGCCGCGGGCGGCCCAGTTAAGCGGAGCCGGGGGCCCAGTTAAGCGGAGCCGGATGCCGATGGGTACCAGTAACGGCACAGCTGAACCAGAGCAGGTTCTGCAGCCCACACTACACAAACCGTGGCTTCTCCAGCTGCCTTGCTGCGGGTTCCTGCTGCAGCCGCTTTCCAGCTCCTCTGCACCGCTCCAGCCGGCCCTTCCAGCACACAGACCGAGACCCTCCCACAGGTGGAAGGGGAAGAGAAGGACCCAAAGCAAGTTAAGGATGTTTGTTAATGGGACCCAAAGGGCCCAGCTCTAGGACCCCAAAGCGGTGAGACCATAACTGGCCAGGGCGCAGGGGATCAGAGGCGATGAACTAACGAAGCAGGCATGGAAGGCTCCGAGGTGCGGGCCACTCATTGGAGGCTGTTCGTGGGGCGCAGGGACACGCATGGGACGGCGGAAATACCTTCTCCCCCTGCCACGGCGACATCAACAACTGGCACCCATCGCACAGGGCCCAGTGTGCCCAGCGCAGGCCCCAAGCTGCGGGGCGCTCAGGCTGACGCGGGGGGCCGAGGGGGGCTGAGTGGGGGAGTCCGGCGGAAGGGACACGCCGCCGTTAGGGCAGCCGGCGGACCCTGCGGCCGGGCCGGGCCGACCCTCCCGACGCCGGTACGACCGGGAGACGCGGCCGCCAGGCCCCGGCGGCCCGTACTCACCCAGAGCGGTGGGAAGGCGGCCGGCGAGCCGAGCTCCGCCGCGCTCCGCTCCGCTGCTGCCGCCGCGCTCCGGGCGTTAAACGGCGCGACGCGGCCCGGCCCCGCTCGGCAGGAGAGAGGCCAGAGCCGGGCGGCTCGTCCCCATCGGGCTCCCGTAGGCGCTGCCGGGCCGGGGACGGCGCCTCACGTGACCGCGGGGGGGCGGAAGCGGCTGTCGCCGGTGCCTGACGCGCTCGCGGGGCAGCCATGCTTGGGGAGGGCAGGCGCGCGCCCGCAGCGGGGCCTGAGGGCGGCTCGTGGGGGAGCCGCCGGGCCCTGCAGCCCGGGAGGGACCCTTCCGCCCGGCTGAACCGCGGCCCTCGGAGCCGCATCGCCTCGGGGGGCTCCCAAACCCCGCCGGGGATCCCGGGGACCCCGCCGCGGCCTCGGGCGGCCTGGGCCGGGCCTGGGCAGCCCTGCGGGGGAAGGAATTGTTCCTTGGGTCCCACCTCAGCCTCCCCTGAGGCCAGTTCCTTCTTGACCCCCTGGGCGCGTGCTGTTTAGCACAGGTTTTAAATATTTATTTCTTTTTCTTTACTAAATCCTACTACACAGAGGTGGGGAAGATCATCAGCACTGGAAGAAGAAGTTAAAAAAACCAAACAAAACACAAAAAACCCCAAGAGAAACGGATCTTTTATTTAGTCAAAACATTTTTATTTGGCTGTATTTCGCGGAAGGTTTCTCTTTCCCGCTCCCTCCCCATCGCTTGCTTGTTATTTCCTTTCTCCTGTGTCTGTCCTCTCGGTACAACAGATAACACCTCACGCCTCGTCAGCAGGGCCCAGCAGCAGCTCCCGCAGCCCCCACAGAGCCTCACAACAATCATTAGCAGCAGGGAAGTGAAACGGATCTGCACCCGCAGAGCCAAGTGAAGATCGACTTGTTTGCAAGTTTTTCTGTCCTTATCCATGTCCAGCTGGTGCGATGCTGGCCATGCTGGGCACGTGTCCCTGTGGCTGGCTCATGCTTTTCAAACAAAGACCGGGTTCCAGCACTCAAAATGTAAAGCTATTGATGAAAATCTTTCTTTAGCAACCTGTCGAAAGCCACGTAGAAAGCCAATGGTGAAATCCAGAACTGGGGACAAGGACATCGCTTCCAGTTCCGTGCTTTGTAACTTACCTTTGGACTTCCAAACCACTCCCTTCTGCTTACGCACCGTCCCCCACTGACCACTTCCAGCAGCCGTCAGCCTCGGGTGCCTACACTCTGTCTTTCACGAGCACGTTTCACGTGAGGGGCCCCACACTCACCCGCCGTGCACCGGACACCAAAAATGCCTTGGCCTTTGCGTGGCTGTCACAGAATCAAAAAAGCACCAAAAAATGCCTTTGGGTGGCTGTTGTGAGCTTTTTGGTGGCTGTCACGAGCCTTCAGGAAAAAAAAAAAAGCACCAAAAATGCCTTTACGTGGCTGTCATGAGCCTTCAGGAAAAAAAAAGCATCAAAAATGTCTTTGGGTGGCTGTTGTGAGCCTTCGGGAAAAAACAAAAAGCACCAAAAAAACCCAAGAACTGAACATGCAATGGGTGTGGGTTTCCTCTTTGAGCATTTAAAGCAAACTTCAGAGTTGATGGAAAGAAATCTAATATGGGATTGTTTTAAGGAAAACATCCTCAACCCCAAACCAGGTTCCAGCGGAAGACAAAGTATTAAGGTGACACCAATACCCACTTCTCTCCAAAGAGACTCCTCCCCAAAACCCACCCATCCCAACGGTACCAGCACTGCTGAGCCTCCTCAAGCGAACAAGAACTTCCCCATCTCATTTGGTTCGTGCCAGCGGCACCTTCAGGGCAGCTCCACCGGAAGACAGTGGCGAGGACACGGACGAACCCCTGTCTTGGTTAGGTTAACACTGAGAATTCCAACAGCCAGACAAACACCGGGCGAGTGGTTTAACAGAAACAATATAAAATGTCACTGGCTTAAAAAAAACAAACCCTCCTAAATGAGACATCTTGGTTCTCTGGGTGAATTACTAGGCCCTACGTTTCGAGCGATGCACGTGCAGAACTCCTCAGATGAATCAGGATGCTTCTAGCACACGAGATACTGGAATTCTGATAGATTGTGCAAGTATTTAAAAATATTGACATTTTAAATGCTTTAAAATTACAACTTCAAATAGCCCCGCAATTGCAATGTTATAAATAGTAAAAAAAAAACCAACAACAAAACAAAACGCGTCAGAGCTACAATTTTATATAAGTTATATGAGTAAGTGAAAGTGCTTTTCAAGTATTTATGTTCATTTACAGTTGGATTCTCTCGGCCAAGGCAGCGCTTAGATGGTGCAACTCAAATCGTCTGTCGTCTTGAAACATTGTGGGTGCGTACAGGTAACTGGATGGAATAAATGGTTTCGCTGGCAGAAACGCGTGGTCAGTATTTAAATACAGGATATCGTTCGTGATAAATATTTAAATACGGAGTAGTACAAAATGCAAATGTCATAATTTTTGTTATCTATTAACAGCAGAAGAGAAAAGCGACAGCATCCCGGTGGCCGCGTGATAACCCGGCAACGCCGCGGGAGCCCTCGAGCCGCACACGCTGACTGGAAATACCATCGAACCCCCCAGTTCCCAGCTGGTAGCTCAGAGGCCGAGACCGCCTTGGGAAGCCTGTAAAAGATCTCAGGCCGCGCGTGTCACGAGCCATGGGATCCGATGCAGACCGCCCGGCGCTTTCTGCCAGCCGGCCCCAGCCGCGGCAGCCCGTGCGCGGTGCCGTGGTGCCGGCTGCGTGTGCAGCTCCAGCCTGGCTACTCGGGAGCTGTCACTGCTGCCCTGATGCAAAAACCATCGTGTTCCTGTTTGCCAGCCAGAGGAAGGGCGAGGTAAATGGGGAGATACTTGTTTATTAGACAAGAAAACCAAAACAAAACAACCCTAAATGAATCGTTATGTATTGAAAAGTGCACTGAAAATACTGCTTACTGAACCCTATCTCTCCTAAGTGCCAGGTTTTCATCTGCAATTCTATCCGCTTTGAACACTGAACGTAGGTAAGCTGATAGTAGAGCGTGTGGTTTGCCTTGCGGCCCGAAAAGCGCGCAACACGAGGCAGCGTTAACGTCTCTCACGGCAGAGATGGCGGTGCCGCCGTTCCAGCGCGAGGACGCGGCTGGGACGCGACGGGGTCCGTCAGAGGCCCTGCAGCTGCCCCTGCCAGCTCTCTCCAACAAAGTGCTCTGTCATCTGCCCAAGACGAAAGCCAATCCGTCGCCCTACCTCAGCACGGTGCTGCTCTGGCCGCTCATCGCGCTCCTCCCAGATGCGGTCGGACTTTAATAAATTATAGCTCTTCAGAGTTAGGCAATTCTGTGTGACAAAAGCAGAGTTTCTTGCTCCGTCCAGAGCGGCCGCTGGTTAGACTGGTCTCTTCATGCAGACCTGACAACGGCTGATGATATTTTC
This sequence comes from Actenoides lindsayi, assembly GCA_025331215.1. NCBI lineage: Eukaryota > Metazoa > Chordata > Aves > Coraciiformes > Alcedinidae > Actenoides > Actenoides lindsayi. The sequence continues at coordinate 14,639 of WTSP01006978.1, read as the reverse complement.
TAGTTCTCCTGCTTTCAAAGTCTGTGGCAAAGGTCTCCTAAAAGAAAGAAACCAAACATCTATTGATTTAAAAAATCCAAAACAAAACAGGGAGAGACGGCGGAGGTTTGGATATGGAATTCCTGACACCACCACCAGAATCCTTGGGCTCCCGTAAGGCACCCCTGGCCTTGAGGACGGCCCCACACCTAGCCAAGGGGTGTCTGAGCTGAGGGGGGTGGCCAGGGGAACCCCGCCATGGGCCGCGGGCCATTGCTGTCCCCTCGGGCTCGTGCTGGCTGCGGGCACGGGAAAGGGCAGTTTACCTGAACATCCTCCTTGGATTCAGCGATGCCAGCCAGAAGCTGTAGGAATTTGAGTAGTAGTTGCACGTCCCCCTGCCATGGCACTCTATGAATGGGATGGCTCGAAATTCTTCCAGACAAGATCCAGGAGATGCCAGTGCTTGGCCAGAAGCTTCCGAGCCGGCGCTTGTGTACTGTAACCACCAACACATGTTTTATCAGAACTTCTCCATCACCTTTTAGTAAACTGCAGGCAAAAAAAAACCCAACCCTCTTTCTAAAACATACCATGTGTTCTGGGGTGTGTCTTGGACAGAACAAAATGAACGCAGACGAGTTTGATAAAACGTATAATGAAGCGCAGAAGCCTTATGAAAATTCAAGCACAGTTTATGGCAGCTCTTCAATCCCTGCAAAGGCCTTTTCCTGCTCCCTAGAAAGGCACGGGACTGTAACCAGCACAAAGACTAGAAAGCAGCTGGGTTCTGTCCAGTGGAGGACAACAGTACCCGCATTACCAACAGGCCCAATCCCTTGTCCTGTGTGTGTTCATTTGTTTTGTTGCGTTAATTGCTTCTCCACACACGAAGAGCAGAGAATGCGCTTTCCTTTTCCGATGCTGGTAAAAGCTTCTAGAAACAGCTCTAAAATAATTTACGATGGTAGAAAATTGGCTAGAAAATACCACTTAAATTGGCTGCTGATGGAAACAAGCAAATGATTCTAAACAGATGCTGGAAAATCTCTCTCATTCTTTTCCAAGATGATGATGATGATGTCAGCACTTGGGGCCAAATCTCAGGAGAAAGAACAGATTTCACGCTAGACCTAGGAGGACTTGACATCAGGCAAAACGTGAGGTTTTTAACTGTGTCTTTCCCCCTCGTTTGCTGCCATCTCTCTGATATCCCCCAGGCCTGGATAAGAAAGCGTGAAGTGCTGCGTCCCCCGGTACAGATACGGCCCCGTGCCCACCATCAGTTCTCCCTCGGCAGTCGCACGATGAACTTCCTTCGCTGCCGAGGCCGTTGCGCTGGCGGTGTTCTGCGCTTGTCTGGATTTTAGCATTCTGTGGAGCTCAGCCCCAAGATCTGATCGATAACAGAAGGGCCTGGCATGGAAGCGGGTCAGTTATTCCCGCGTGTGTGTGTGTGTTCAGGACCGCTCCCCAAACCGGTTTCCTCCATCTTAGCCTGACACATGAAAACGGGAGCATGCCGTTATTTTTGCCAGACTAAAATCCTAATCATTCTCCTTCCATCTTTCCCCCATTTCCCCCTGCCACCTGCTTTGGAGGACAGATCAGAACGGTTGTTCCTATGCTTCTGGCATTGAGTAAGAGTTAATGGAATTACCGCCTACTTCTTGGCAAAGGAATAGAAAAAGAATTTAGCAGTTCTTAAGAAACAAATAAGCTGTGAGCAGACAGAAATGCCGATGAAAGCGAGAGGGCATTAAATTAGTTAATTCGAGTCTTTCTATCCTTACCATAACGAAAGAAAAACCCTTCCAGAGAGACATCCAGCCATCTGGACACGCCGGGACCGCGGCCGTCTGGCTGTGAACCGCTATGACCATGGCAGCTCCCTCGCACACGACGCACCTGTGCCAAGAGACGCACACGCGGTCAGCGCAGACCGGGGGGAAGGTGGCAGTGGACAAAAATGGTGTCTCCTGGGGGGAGCAGCTACCTGGCTGGGCTTACTATCAATGTCACGAGTCACTCGGGTTCTCTCTGATTAGTGAGGAGATAAGTCCACTGGTAGTCTTAAGGGAAGCCAATACCTTGCTGTGCAATTGCTTTGCAGTCTCTACTAGTAACACAAAGAATGGTGTAAGGTGGGAATCAGTCCCAGAACACCTCAGCTTCCTAATTTTGCCTTTACTGAAGTAACCAGCTAAATTTTACCTTCTTCGTGTGCTCACTACTTGATCTCATTACAATTTAGATCCAAGTTCTGTACCTTTCTTTGCTAGGACTAGGAAAAGAAATCTTTATTTCCTAGATGAAGAAACGGTGAAGCTGAGCCACTGGACAGCAACAAGTCGGTAGGGCAGGCTAGAAGGCAGCGTGACAAGCTTGCCTGCCCATCCTGCACCATCTTCTCAGGTCAGCCGTGCAGATGAAGCCCTGTGGTGAGACCCCAGCTTTCATCTAACTTTTCTTAGAGCACCACTGAATGTCTGATGCATTCAGGGGAGTAATCAAAAATCATGTGGTTAAAACCAGTGCTTGTACTGGCTGAGATGGGCAGGTCTTCACCTAAGATTTGCCATTCAAAACGATTTATGATTATTTGCAGTTCCGGGATGGAAGAGTTAAAATTCTTATACTCTTACCTGCTTATATGGGGCTCCAGTGCCCTGCCAGAAATGGGTGCCATGTCTGCTGGGATCACTGCTGCAGCTGACAGCCAGTACGAGTAGTCATTGCGAGAAGCAAAGCTACAAACATTGTTGGTGCTACAGAACAAGAATGGCATGGTGGTGAATCTCTGCAAGCAGCTACCAGCTGTTCCTAAAAGACAAAAGAGGAGAGGTTTGTGACAGACAGGAGATGATATTTAGTGCAGCGAACAGGACAGACACATGAGGGAAACCCATCTACTACAGAGAGAATTAAACCAGTTGGTAACTATCAGGAGGGAAGTGCCTGTACGCTGGAATTATCTGAAAGCAAAATGCTGATGTTATATATAATAATATGGGTATAAAAAAAAGGGCTAAAAGCAAAATCTGTTAAAATATCATCTTCTTGAACGTTATCGCTCCTTGATGCAGTGGCAGGGATTCAGCTGCTTAAACAAAAGCTTCTGGTGCTATTTTTGACACCCTAAAGCATCCTATTTGGTCTCCAAAAAAGCAAGATTCTCTCTCAGATCTCATGTTACTACTGTCACCCCCGTGCAGATGTTGTGAACATTTATTCCCGACATCTATCCGTAAGTAACTGAATTCCTATGCAAAAATGCCCGGGACAGGACAAGGAAGGTGGGAGTGCAGGAGAGAAAGATGTATTCCACACAACGACTCCCGACTCAGCTCAGAGCAGCAGAGCACTCTGGAAGCTGACGGTCCAAACCAATGCTTGTCTTGAACACTTACTGGGAGTTTGGTTTCATCACAACTTAGCCTTACTGGACTCTAAGGAAAAGGATGTGAAAGCTTTTGCCAATACAGTACCGAGATCTTGTCCGTGTGCTCGTTCGTTGCCCTGTACGAAAAGCAGTGAGTAGCCAAAGTAGATCTGCAAAGTCCCGTGTGGGCAGGAAGGAATCCTTGTTGACTGACTGTGCCGGGTAAAGATAAAACCTCTTCTTGCTGGAGCAGCAGTGGTAGCACCCGGTGAGCCAGGTAACCCCTGCAGCCCTGGAAAGCCAATCAGTCCAGGGTGTCCTGCGGAGGGCAGAGCGGTTTAGTTCATTTAGTTCACTTCGTTTAGTGGAACCGCTTGAAAATAACAACAAAATTAGCAATAAGGAGATGCAACTTGAAAACTGACAGAGGTTGTTGCTAGATGCATTAACTCCTTCAGGCCCAGCTCGGGTAGCTGTGCAGTGCACATTTCCATGGAATAGTGATGTATTGGAAAGAACCGTGACCATTTTTAGGGAAAAAAAAACAACTTGTAAAACCAATTCATTTTATGGTGACTAAATATAAATATTTAATTCTATTTTGATATCATAAAAAGGTACACTGATGCCTAGGGATCTCAAGTGGGCAAATAAATGTGCCTAACAACAGAGGAGCACAGGCATATATTTTGTTAATTATTATTTCAGATGTGAACGTGCATCTGCTAAAAGCTGAGAATGTGCTCACATGTGCTTGTGGCACTGAAGCTTCTGTAAATGTTGCAGAACCTCAACAGATGCAAGAGGAAGGATTTACAAAAATCAGGAGTACAGTTCATCTGTAAATTTAGTAGGAGCAGTCAAACAGAGATGTCTGCTCTCCCGTACCTCTTGGTCCTGGAAATCCCCTGTCTCCCTTTGGACCAGGCAGTCCTGGTTGACCTGGATGACCAAAACTTCCTGGTAGACCTTTTACTCCTTCAGGTCCTAAATTGTAATCCAGAAAAAAAGCCCAGAATCATATAGCAGTAGTTAGTTCAGATTTTAGTAACTGTTCAGGAATGAGGTTAAAATCCCCAGGTGAGAGTTGCTGTGCTACCAGAAAACCATCAGTGTCAATTTACCAAGTTTTGTGACTGTCTGTAGTGTCACTGTCACCAGGTTTCCTAGCACACCTGGAGCACCTCTATTATGTGTGGTAATTTCCTCCCCAGGATGCCAGACATGCCGAGCGTGGTTCTGGCTCTACGAAAAGGGTGAATGTTTTGATACAAGTTTACGTTTTATTCCATTATTTGGCTTAGGCTTTGTTGGAGGAGAAACTTGCTCACTGACTGTGCGGGCGGAGGGCAGATGAAATGGAACTGGTTATAAATATGAGATTGTTAACGAGGTACAAAGAGCTATTTTTAAATCTGGAGAGGTATTTTTAACACCACCTCAATCTTCTACACAGAAGCATGTTTTCCCAGCCAACCAAAATGTTCCTCTAAGCAGCACGCACAAGTGCGTACAGAGATAAAAATACAGGCCACCTTGTAGTCCAGGAATCCCTTGACTTCCTTGATCGCCTGGTGTTCCTGGGATTCCTGGCAGTCCAGGAGGACCCTTGCTTCCTGGGACTGAGAACATTCTCCCAGCAACTCCAGGTGGACCTGGCAGCAAAAAATACAATGAAGAGCTATCGCTTTATATTAAAGGAAAGCAAACAAACTACAACCCAAACCAATCAACCTAAGTCAGGTGGTAATTAGAATGAGAAGGGCTGGTTACCGTGCTGGCCCTTTGGTCCCCTCGGCCCTTCTGCACCTTGTGGTCCAGGAGGTCCTTGATTACCCTTCTCTCCTAAAAAAGAAGATTGAAAGATTTAAGTTCTAGCTGTCTGGTTTAAAATGTCAAAGAACTGTCAATGTTTCAGAGGCTTATTTAAGAGTCCTGCATGATCCACACAAACTTGTGAAGAGTAACAGCCTTGCAGACTCATCTGAAATGCAAAAGTGGACTTCCACATCTCTGCTGTCCCTCTATGATCTATAGGCCAGGGGCACTCAATTGATAAGAAGATGTTTCCATGCCTAGCTCTATATAATTGCTGGTCCCACAAACACAGATTAAAATCTCATCTTTAGACTACATTCTTTTTATCTTGTGTGTTTTTGTCACTGTGTTTGCAGGTCGAGTGCTGCCCTGAGTGCTGCTGTGCAATTCAGCTCCCCTTAAAGCCTACCCAGCAGTTATGCTGATGGCATTTGAGACTCTTGTATAGTTTTTCAAGTCTTTGAAATTTAATAACCAATTCTTTTCACTGTGCAAAATATGATGTTACATTCAGATTACTCTCCACAACTCCGCTGGAAAAAAAAGAATAAAAATGTATTTTTATCATCAAGTCAGGAGATCTGACTGACTATGCCATGAAATGAAAGCTTTTTGCTTAAGAAAGTACAATTACTGCCTGTACAGTAACTTTCAAATTAGAACAAATGAATACCTTTTACACCTGGGAATCCAAGAAATCCAGGGTCCCCTCGAGCCCCAGGATAACCTGGTCGACCTTCTATTCCCTGCAAGTCAGAGGACACCAGCAACAAACAGGCTATTGTTTACAGCAATAAACAGGGGAGACTAAATGCTTTGAATATTCTGAACACTTGTTCAGAGTATATATAAATAGTCAAAGCATTATGTTCACAGAATATTCTACAACTAGAAAAGCATCTGCTCCATTTGTAAGCATGTCAGAAATATTCCTATCATTGTTCATATTACTCTAATTCAGAGCAGCCAAGGAAATGACATGCCAGAAATTCTCAGTAATTTCTTTTTGGTCCACTTAAGTCCACAAAAAATACTTGTCATATCTATTTTAAAACCTTTCCTCTATGACAAGTTTTTCTGGGGAGAATGTGCTGGTTTGTTTTTTTTTATTTTGGTTCACTGTTTGTTTGTTGTTTTCTTTAAATTGCCCTGGGTGTTACTTTCATGCTAAGAGCAAATAAGCAATGGAGTAAGAAACAAGCAATATTCTTTTCACTGACTTTTGGACCGGGATGACCTGTGTCACCAGCCGGGCCCGTTGGCCCTGGTGCTCCATCTGCTCCTCTGTCACCTTTGCCGCCTTTCATGCTGGGAGTGGAAAGACCAGGGGGCCCTGGAAAGCCTGGAGCACCTGTACAGAAACAGCAGAGTGAGTAAAGGCCACTGCCAACAGCTCTTCACAGACATCACACATTGTGCAGTACAGCGCACAGCGGCTCCGTAATGCTTCTACTCACATTCACCACCTCAGTGATTCCTCAAGAAATACACCTGGTTTGTTAAAAAATCAGCAGATTTTTTGTGGCCTGCTAATCTAACCTGAGATCAGAGCCGAGTTCTGGCAGGACTCGACAGCACTGCAGCTTTATGAATATTCTCCAGCTGCAGTTATGCCTCTACTCACAGAATCATTTAGGTTGGAAAAGAACTTTAAGATCATTGAATCCAGCACATCCATGCCTACCACTAAACCATGTCTCTAAGTGCCACCACATCTACACACTCATATTACCTCACATCTTTAAAGCTAGATCTCAGCTGCCCTACAGGCCATGCAGGAACAAAGCAAAATAATGCAGTGGCGTGGACTGCAAAGCTTGGTGTTGTTGTAATTTCCATCACAGCAGTGTTCGCACACGGTGTTGTCCCAGGGGTAACACTGCACTAACTGGTAAAGCAACTGCCTGCTTAATTATGAAGCTGTCTTGGGGGAAGGCCCCTTTCAACCCTGAGTTTTGGACAGGCTGAATTCTGTTTTCTATTATCAGTGTATCATTTCAGAGAAATAAGGAGTTACAACAACACACCTGGTCTGCCCTCTGCACCAGCAACACCTCTGTTCCCTTTCTGGCCAGTGACTGCCATGCCTGTTGAGCCTTGAAATCCAGGTAACCCCACCAGGCCAGGAGGTCCAATGGGTCCTTGATCACCTTGATGACCTTTCGTACCTGGTGGCCCAGGAAAGCCAGGCAGTCCCATGTCCCCTTTGATTCCTGCAAAGTGTAAGCATTACACGTGGGAGAGCTGGCGGGGTGGAAGATGATGTGACCACACAGAGCAGGTACATTTACTATACCCAAAGGTGGACTAGAGCTTTTGTTTTCAGTATGGAGCCCCCAAAGCCACCTTGCTACTGTGAAGCAAAACAGTTGTGAGAAGACAGGACTTGCACACACCACTCTTTCCTCTTTTTTAATTTTTCTTTTTTTTTCCTCTTTTAAAAACCCCATTTCAGAGATTGCTCACACAAAGGAATAGACTTGAGAGGAGGGTAGAAATACCAGAGCAGGGAATATTTCTTGATGCACAAGCAGAAGAAATCTTCTTTGAACAGCAGAAGAGATGTTTATTTGAACAGCAGAAGTGGCAATTCCTTTTAAACTAAATTGCAGCCAAAAGCATCACTATGAGTACGACAAAAGAGGAGATCAATGGATTTCTACCAGTACTAGAAACACAATGCAAAACCTGAAAAACGGGAAGAGTGCCCTCAGCCAACTGTTCAATACAAAAGGAGATTAATAAAATTAAAATGCAATTGCTGCAGTTTTCTTACAGTACGCTCAGTATTCAGCAGCAGCTGTTTTCATTAGAACATACTCTGTCCATCAAATTACGTACCAAAACCAAATTTCAAAGGCTCTGGAATGTGTGTGTCACCTTCACAGAGCCACAGAAACCAGCATCTTTATTTCACTTTCACAGCAGCCTGAACTTTCCTAGCCATAACTGCTGGCATTCACTACATAGCACCAAATCATGGATCAGAAGCACAGAATCACTCCCGATTTCCTCTGACATTTTTAGTGCCATTTCAAGCATCCAAAAGCAGGAAGGGACTTAAAAGATGAAGATGATGATTCCAGTATTTAACAATGAAGCTTTTCTTTCTGAAAAGACAACTCACCTCTACGACCAGGAACACCCTGACGGCCAGGGATTCCTCTCCCTGGTGCTCCTAGAAAAAAGTAGGTCACGTCATACTCCAAGTCCTCAGTAACTGCTAGAAAACATCATAGCTGTCTAATATTTCTTACCTTTATTCAGAGTTTACTGCATAAAAAAGTAGACTTTAGTTATATGTAAAATATAATTCATTATTTCCATTTCTTCTATCCAGAAAGACAAATTAATTCTGTAAGCTTTTCTTTACAGTAGGAACTGTTATTGATCAATCATATTTGAGGTACATTCTACAATAATAAGCTTTGTCTTTTTTTCAGAGGGAAAAACCAGAATAACTATCTGCATTTAAGTTAGCTGCTAAGAAAAACAGAAGAAGAAATGTCAATACCTAAAAAACCAAACCCCTTAACAGCAATTACTTCAAACTTAATATGAAAATCCTTGACTAAATACTAGGAATACCTTCTCAGTATCTGCTTTATACTAACAAGCAAAGAAACATTTTCACTGTAAAATACAAAAGCACTTTCTGTCAGAATTCAGTGGAGACTAAATCTGTCTGTCGATGTTGATGACATCGGGAGTGACATTTAAATTAAAGGTTTTACAACCCAAGGGCTAGGTCATAGAAGCTTTCACTATTCATGGAATTAAACACTGTGATTCCTTTGGTCCTATTTCCATGTAAGAGAGGAGACTCCTTTAAAAAGATTTTGGTTCTTTTCATCTCTTTGAGACTAAACACATAAGAACTGTTAACAGCAATATTTTGGCTTTTGCAGACATTACTGGTTTTAGGTGACATTATGATAAATCCCACGCATAACGGAGCAGTGACATCTGGATTTGAGTTGTTGACAGCATGTCCAACAATGACACAGAAAAACCTGGGAACTGTAAAAGTGAAAAACCTTCTACTTCTAAACTTATATTTGGCTCCACAGAGGCTCGTTATTAATCCTTGTCAGTTTAACTCGGGAAAAACAGAGCTTTAAAACAGAACAAAATGTTCCCCTGTGTTACCTGGGTCTCCTTTTCCTCCTGGGGCACCAGGCATACCATCCTGACCTTGATTTCCTCTTTCACCAACAAGTCCACTCCTTCCTGGGGCTCCAACAGCACCTGTGAATTATAAGGGACCACGATATCAATTTGACTTCTATTATTTTGCATGTCCCCCTTTATTAAAGTGTAATTCCTTCATCTGCTTCAAAGATAGCTGCAACTGTCTTGGTTTGTAAACATTTGTGAAGAGAAACATATCATTTTTATTGTGCTCACTGGACTTCAGTGGATTCAACACTCCCACTATTTTCACAGGCAGTAACCTCCTGTCTTTCAATGACATTTTTGGATCCTGCCTTTGATTTAACCCATGCTGCTGGGAATCCACACAGGCAGTGTGGTTTCTCTTCCTGGCTTTATTACAAATACAGATTCTGATCTTTGCAAACTCTGCTGTAAGTCAGTGCAAGTTCCCTAAACTCTACAAAACCACAACGTGACAATTTTGATGAGGATTTCTGAACCTAAGAGCATTCATTGCTCTTTTTGAAGACACTCACTTTAGTAAGTCTGCACTGCATACCTCTCCCTGTTGCTGCATATTTACACATTCTGCCTTAGGTATACTCTGAATGGTTTGATCTTTTCTGTTTCTTTAACAACCAACCACAACTCTGTCCCCTCTTTTCATTCTAATTCATTTTCTTCTTCTCCTCATCTATCTACACCTTAGATACTATTTTTAGTTTATTGTTCTCTTTTGAGAGGTAGAACAAGCCTTTCTTACAATTGTGTGGATATTACATCTTGAGACCTCACAATGACAAAAAAAAAGGCAAAACAAAATTAACACCTCTTGCCTCAGCTGAGCTGATAACATTGCAAACAGGCTGTTAAGGACCGTAGGTGGGACCAGAGGTGGTAACCAAAGCCTCAAACCTACATCAACAGAGACTGCAACTGCATGAGTTACACACTAAAAAGTTCAGAAGAACATCAACTGCCTCCTTACGAAGGACATAAGCAAGGAGGGGCAGTGGTTTGGGAGAGATGCTCTGTACCATACCAGGAGGGCCTCGAATGCCCTGTTGTCCTGGGCGGCCCTGCTGTCCTTTAACACCAGTATCTCCAGGAGGTCCAAGCTCCCCTGTAAGACAAAACAGTGTGGGAGAGGAGAAAATGCATTATCAGTAAGTTCAGACTCAGCCTGGGAACTATGCTATCATTTCTGCTTCGTAGAGCTGTGAGTGATCTCTAGGTCACATAAGGTCTCTGGGCTGAATTGACTACAAAGAAGCTGGATTACAGCAGCTGGATATAAACGTGCCACCCCACAGGCACCTTCTGTAGTTTACTGAGAAATTATCTTCTTCTAGAAGCATGTCAACATCTCACCAGCCCTCCACAACAAAACATACCTGGGATTCCTGCACCTCCACTGTCCCCTCTCATCCCCTGTACTCCTGGTACTCCCATGTGTCCTGGATGACCTTGGGATCCTTTTTCTCCCTTGCCGCCCAAAAGCCCTGGGGGGCCTGGATCTCCCTGAGAAACAGCAGGTTGCACACAAAGAGGTGAAGAATCACAGGACATTAAATGCATGACATCCCATGTTTGAACAACAGGAAAAGCACATGTGATTTTGAAGGTCAAGTGAGCGTAATCATGGTTCATTATCAGACAAAAATCACAGCAGACTAACATGAAATCTTCTCAGAATACCACTGGTCCTTTAGACACAAATAGGAAAAAAAGATCTTTCTTTAATCTGTTCAAAGCAACCTCAGACTTTAGATGCTTTCGCCAGCACACAGGCTTCCCTACACTTTTATTCCAACAGCTCCTCTTTCGATCCAAACATACACACCTTACACAACATGCAGCTAAACAACATGCTGAAATGCATATTCTTCCCTGACTTCCCACTGACTTCCACAGCACTAATCTCCTGGTGGCTACCCAGCTAATACAGAAAAGAAACAGATTATTTAGACAGCTTCCAGGAGTTCTAGTACAGTTTACAGCCTCAACCACATACTTCAGCTAATGGTATATGTAAAAAGACTCCCAGCTGTCCAACAACCAGAGTATGTGGAGTAAAACTGTGTGCAATTGACCTAAATTAAAATATACTGGTTTTCTCTTAGTAATATATATTACTGACCATAATATATACTGAATGTAATGCAAGTTGCTAAGAGAAAAAACCAATTCATCTTGTATAATGCTATTACTAGACTGTCAAAAACCAGCAGTACAATTTTAGATGACAAAACTTGCACATTTGCTAAGATACTTCTGCTGCTGACTTTTTAAGTGCGAGTCCTCACTCCTAATGGATGAGCAACTTTTACACAAAGTTATTTCCCAGATCTTTCATCTTTACAGTAAGAACTTATTGCACCAAGAGAAAAATGAAATATAATGGACTCAAATTTCTCCTGAGTAATTCTCCTATTTGTTATCGCTAACAAATCATCTGCTCCTGCAAACTCTGCAGCTCTTGCTGATGTGTTGTTCTGTTGCTATAGCCAAAGGCTCCCTTTATTGACCAATATGACAATGTTTCCATTGATTTTATACCTTTGGACCCGGTTCTCCTGGAGGCCCAGCAGATGGGTACCCAGGATCTCCTTTGTCACCTGGAAAGCCACCATAGCCTGGTGGCCCAGGGTCACCTGATGGTCCTGGAAAGCCTGGAGATCCCTTCTGCCCTTTTGGACCTGGGAAAACACAGATACGGATACCATTCTTAAAAGGATTGTAATGATGCACCGCTCCTCCTGGCTTGTGAACTGCTGTTTGTAGATTCAGATACTCATTCTTCGAGTAACTCACACAGCCAGTGATTTTATTTCTAAACACATTAAAAAGAGGTTCTTACATGTAACAATATATAAATTAAGGAAGTTATATTTCACTTAGAGAGAAGGAGAGCTGCATTCTGCAAGTCAAGCAAATGCTGGGGTGGTGAGAAGTTTACAGGTACTGCAAAGAATAAATCCCAGTCTAAATCTCTCTGATGAGGAAAGGCTGAGAGCCCTGGGGCTCTTCAGCCTGGAAAAGAGAAGCCTGAGAGGGGATCTTATTAATGGTTACAAATATCTGAAGGGTGGGGGTCAAGTAGAAGGGGCCAGGCTCTTTTCAGTGGTGCCCCGGGATAGGATGAGAGGTAATGGTAGCAAGGTGAAATACAGAAAGTTTCACCTCAACATGAGGAAAACTTCTTTACTGTGAGAGTGACAGAGCCTGGAACAGGCTGCCCAGAGAGGCTGTGGAGTCTCCTGCTCTGGAGACTTTCAAGACCTGCCTGGATCTGTTCCTGTGTGTCCTGCCCTGGGTGACCCTGCTCTGGCAGGGGGGTTGGACTTGATGATCTCCAGAGGTCTCTTCCAACTGCTTCCATTCTGTTCCATAGCTCTGGCCATGGTTATGTTGAACTTCTCTGGAATTCGGAGTTCATATATATATTAATGCAGAAAGTAATTTACAAACGGAGCTGTTGAACTGTTTTCATTCACTACCTGTACTCTCTACAGATTTGTATCATATCAGCAATGCTGTCTTTGAGAAATGATTATATAGAGAAAAGTTGATTGTACTTACAATAATTATGTGTCCAGCATCTGTTGTTATTATTGTAAGTAATCCTTGTAACTTACTGAGCATTGTACTGAAATTGTACACCTCAATGCCATCTTAACAAAGATCTGTGATAGGGTGAGGCTTTTCATTTCTGCTGATCATGTTTCTTAAATTGAAGTTGGTATTTCAGCTCAAATCTAGTTGGCTCATAGTGACACTGAAGACCAATTACCGTTGGAGCTCCTGTTGTGATATTTAGTTTCTTAGCCTTTGAGAGAGTGAAAAGAAAAAAAAAGTAGTAATTAGTTTTGTAAGTGTCATAGTCCATTTCTTATCTTGACTGGTTAGAAACAAGAAAACAAATTAAGTAGGAAGAGATACTAAATTAGGGAGAAGTCACTGTTGACGTAAAGGTGGGCATGGAGTACTATCTTCTGTGTTTAGCTAGGCGGTTAGTGGTACTCCAGTACAGCTAGTAGGAGTTTGGGTTGTTTGTTGGGGTATTTTTCAGTCATTAAATTAAACCAGTTTGTTTCTAGGGTAAAAATGATCAATAATAACAGAACTCAATCCTGCTATGTAACCAGGCCTCACACACTGTAAATGCACAGACATTTCAATTATTGTAGTTTGCTAGCCAAGTAAACATTACAACTTGGAAGATTTTTTTGTTCTGTTATTTCCAAGCATATTTATTGGGCATCTTCAGGCAAGGTATTGTTATAATGTGTCTGTGGTTTACTAGTGAGATTATAGTAATTGTCCTGTTTGACAGTTGCTCTGTTTGGCTCATATATTATACTCAGTTCTTAAATGAATTTGTCTTGCTATGCCCCGGACAAGATAGGGCATAGTTTAACTGAAAGTCCTGACGGCTAAATTTACCGCATGTAACATACTTACTATCACTAGCATTTGTCTTTTTTTTAGATGAGATAATACTATTAATTTCTAGATATATTTTGTACTTTAAGTATGGACATATCTATATCTCTTTTCCTGTCTGTTGAACACATATGGGTTTCTTTCTTCCTGAAGCCTGCGCTGCTTTTATCGAATTTACTTCATTTACGGAAGTCCATTGCTTGGAAGATTTCACTGTTGCTAACAGCCCTTTCATAAATCCAAAATAAGTATTTCTTTTTTTCTTTTGGAAGTAGTAGTTCACAACTTTGTTTTGAAAGATTAATAGAACAGAAAACATAGCAAAAATGTTTATAGAACAAAAACATTGGAGTTTGTAAGCGTCTGAGAAAGGATAGAGTTGCAGAGAGTTAACGGCTTCACTAGGAGAGGATCATTTACTTAATCCTGTGCTCCTAGTCTGCTTTAGTGACTGAAGATTGAGGTTTTGAACAGCCGTATAGAGCCAAAGGCAAAGTGTGACCGAACATCAAACTGTACAGTTGTAGTTGTAGATATCTGTGACCTTTCCTGCAGGCAGCTTTTCTTCTCCTGAACTTGATATCATGGGCTCAGGGTCTTTTTGCTGATTCTGGATAATTAGTCTTCCCTTTGTTTTGAGAGAGCAGAATCTATTTCACAGCTTTTTCCCTTAAAACTTAGGCTAAAATTATTTCTGGGTTCTAGGTTGGTTTTTTGTTTGGTAGGTTGGTTTGGGTTTTCTTTTTTTTTTTTTTTTTTTTTTTTTGTTACAATTGAGGGGGAAGGCTGAGGGTTTTTTTGTTTGTGCTTTTTTTTTTTGGGCAAAGGGAGAACCAAAGCACCAAGATATTTAGAAGTT
>WTSP01006977.1:77398-97601 GCA_025331215.1 Actenoides lindsayi | reverse complement strand
GAAGTCAAAACACTTTTATTTTTAAAAAGCATTAAGGTTTTTGTCTTCTGCAGATGCCAACATACAGCTCCTCTGCCAGCCCCTCAGCTGCACATCCCCAACCATCGGATTCGCGTGCCACAGGTTGACTTTCCGCTTGACACCCCCCGGTCTGGGTGTGCAAGGAGGACAAACCAGCAACAACCTCCAGGCTCCTGCATTTTTTGGATGTTCCCCCCGCCCCGACTTTGCAGCAGGGAATAATTAGGGGATTAACTTGAAGCAAGGTTTTATTCCAGTCGAGGTGGCAGGGACCCCAAATGGCTTGGATTGCTTTTATGTGTACATAGTGTTCCAGGGGTGTGTTGTTGCAGATCCCATGTGTGGGCTGGAGAAACATCTTACTTGGACCAATTTCTGTTGTTTAAATTAGACACAACATTTACCTACCTGGCAGGAACACAAAAAGGATTAATTTGGATGAGAGAAAGGGAGAGGGAAAAGAAATGCCCACACAGCTTTGTATAGATAAGAATAAAAGGTACACTCATCGTTTACCCCTTGTTATGAAAGCCTGGGTTTGTTTTAAGCCAGAAAACTATTGGGTAAGAAGATTAACTAAAGCTTTCCCTTTTTTTTTTTTTTAAAATGCAGTGCTGTGGTTCTGGATGGAAAAATTTATGCCACTGGTGGGATCGTTAGCAGCGAAGGACCTGCCCTGGGAAACATGGAAGCCTACGACCCTAAAACAAACACATGGACACTTCTACCAAATATGCCCTGCCCTGTTTTTCGACACGGCTGCGTAGTAATCAAGAAGTACATTCAGAGCGGCTGATGTTACCCAGGAGGTGGATGGAGAACTGTTTGTACCTGTCAAAAGCAGGCAAGGAGAATAGTACTACTTAAGAAACAAAAGCAGCAAAGCCAGCCAGTGAACATATTGCTCTAAAGTCTTGAATAGTGTCTACATTGAATGTAGAAAAATCATCCTCACCTTTTGGTGAACAAGGAGCAGAGAGCTCCGTGCTATGTAAGATATTGTAACTTAATAATACAAGGGTGTCACTAGATGTTATAGTGGCACTTGTTCTGGATGTCGGCTTTTGGTCAACCCAGGTGCAATAGAATTTCACATATTTTTTAAGCTGGGGAAGAGAGGAAAAAAAAAATTCAAAAAAAAAAATAATCTGCATTTTACTTTAGAGCTCAAGCTTGATTCTTAAAATAACCATGCAGATTAGTTTTACTGTTACACTTTAGGCATCGATCTATTTGAAAGGTCAAAGTGTCCTTACCACTTTGATTCTGACATTTGTTTTTAACAAATACATGCTTTTCAATACCAATGACTGAGAGAAATCTTGTGTGACAGATGGCTTACCTTGATGTCAGTCTTCCATCAGAGCAAACAAATCTTTCAGTCCTCTAGAGCAGAGCCCAGAAGTGGGGTGAGGTGGGGACTGAGGAGGGTTGGTAATAAATTCCATGTAAAATGATGGGAAAAAAAAAAAAAAAGATCTGTTGGGCTGGAAGAGTTTCTGCTCCCGGTGACACTTGTGTGGGTACATGTGGCCATGTCCACAGCTGGGGGCAAACTTGGCAGTGCTCGATTCCCTGACACAAAATGAAAGCAGTTTCAATTCCAGAGGCATTCTCCTGATAAACCCGCTCTTCACCTCTGACTGGGATCACCCTAAAACACACGGCGTAGCGTGGGATTGCCACGGTTGCATCAGATGGAGAAGATGCCCCTTGTTGTGGCTACACACTCAGTTTTGGCTCTCAACCAAAATTCCTGACGTTGGGATATATGCCACTATCTTTTATGTAAAGCCTGAGACGTTTTTTATTTTATATTATTTTTTCAAGTTTCCTCATAGGTGTGGAAACCTTATACTTCTCTTATTTGCAGATTTGAAACACACGAGTTTAAATCCCATGGTAGAAAAATACATAGACTTAAGCCCAGTGTAAGAGACTTAAAATGATTACTATGTAGAGTTGTAAGTATATGCACAGCACAGGGGTTATATTTTTATATATATTAAAATATTGTCTATCCAGAGAGCATTGTGATGTGGAAATTCTTTATAAATTTATACATAAAAGGATCAAATGGGAGACGGACTGGGTAGCATAGAGGGGACAGGGGAAAAGAATCTTAAAATTCACAAATAGGAAGTGACCCCAAGCTAAGGATTGTCCTGATTTCTTCCTAAGTAGAGGGAAAATAGTTGCCATACTTGCCTTTGCAGACTCAAATCCCAAATGCCATGCCAGTAATTCAAGAAGGAGGGTCCTACACAGGGCGTGGGTGAGATCTTACTGTCAATATCTAGTTGAATTTCATACCAAATAAGCGAGCCTTTTTATACGGAGGGAGGTCTGCCTACAGCTTTGGGGAAATCAATGCAGATGGTTAGCTAATCATCTTATTTTATTAATAATTGTTTATAAAATAAAAGAAAAAAAAATGGAATTTGTATCTTGCAGTATTTAAAGTGCTCAAGTCAGCTGAGTCAAGCTACAGGGTGACTCAAGTCTCATTTTGACAGTGAGGTTCCAGCCTTTGTTATGCAGTTGTTTTATTTATTCTTTAAAGAAAAGAAAATAATAAGCACAACAAAATTATATACTAGTATGTCATTTAAAGTATTTATGTCAAACAGGGTGCAAGTGTGAACCTAAAGATTGGAGCACAAGTTTCTAACTGCCTGGGGCAGGACTAATTTAGTGTTGGTGTGTGTCTACCTCCAAAGGAGGTGCTACCTGTCAACAAGACCTAAACACATTCAACATTTCCAATTTAGCTTATTTCTTCATTTCTCACACTGGAACAAGACTGGCTATTTCTGTGAATAATAATAAAAAACAGGGTTATCTGTAATGGTATTGTATATAGTTTATGTTTACTGTTAAGTTCTTGTTATATTATAATAAATATATTTATAGATCTAGATCCAGCATCCAGATTGGATTAATTGTGTCACAACTGAACAAGAAACAACCCTGCATGAACCGTGACTTCAGGTTTCATTCCAGCCCTGGATAAAGTGCGTTCATTTCACCCAGCTGGCTTCTCTTGCAAATCCAAAAGTGCATTGCTAATATTTAATGCTCAGTAGCTTCCAAAGTACTGCCAGCCTCCTTTCCAAAAAAGTTCTTAGAAGTGATCTTGGATTTTACTCAGCAAGGTGGTTTATCCATTTTCCCAAACTTAGTATTAAGTAAAGAACAAAAGGGCATGAGAAAGTTCAGGAAACTATCTTAAAAAAAAAAAAAAAAACAACAACAAAAAACAAAAGGAAACCAGACTGATAAACTACTTGTTTCATTTTAAATGTCTAAAAGATGAAAACCACTTTTGCCCTGTGGTCAAAATTCCTTTGCATCCAGAGTGGGAGCTCAGTACCACACTGGACACATCTTTCAGAGAACACTTAAGTGCAACTGTTCATGGTGCCTTTGATGTTTCATTAGGGCATCATCTGGTAGTTGTAAAACTGGATATGGAACAAAGATGAGCCAAATATAACTATTCTCAAATACCACTGCAGTGGAACATTTCAGCTGGATCTTCGGTGGTAGTATCTGTCCTATGCATTAACAGGAAGAATGTAACATATATTGGAATTGTCTCTGGTTTTTATAGACACATCTCTGTGAGTATTTAACAGTGTGAACTGCAGTTTTTAAGCGTTATAGTTCAGGTTTAGTGGCTCGGGTTGAACAGCCCGTGAAGATTACTAAAAGGCTCACAATTCAATATTACACAACCACGCTGCAATAATCCAGACCAAGTGGAGTGAGTTGCCAACCTTTTCATCAGCACTCTGCAGAGATCTCTTACTCAGCACTAGTCAATAATACTTGGTAGGATGAACAAGACAGAGGCTATTTGCTTTACTTGTATGTGGAAATTATTTTAGCTCCCCTCTGGGAAGCTGGCTGAGAGCTTTTGCCAAATGAATCATGTACACATAGCTACTCAGAGATTTTTCTTCTTAAAAGCTTTAAGAAATTCAGGGGACAGGTTGGCTCAGCAGCCTGATAATGATCAAAACTCTTTTGTTCACTGGTTTGACTCTCCCTGGCTCACCTGGGAAGGAGCGTGATCTCCAAATGGGGCTGCTCACGGTGCGCAGGTAATCACCGATCCCTGACAATTCACACAAGTCAGCCCCGTTTCTCCCACTGCTTCATCTAGTGGCAAACACGCTGCACTAATCAAACCTCAGCAACCTCATCCTTTAATTAACTGCAACTAGGTGTTAAGGCTGAGCTTGGCATAGCTCAATTGGAACAAGCTAATTGCAGCGATTGTTACACTTCAGCTTGCCCTTGGTGGAGAGTCCAGAGAAGCCCAACACCAGGGTGAGCCCCCCCCCCAGCCCCCCCTTTCTGCAGCTGCAGGGATCAGCCGCAGCCTGTGCTTCTGCCCGACTTCACCAATACCATCCTGTTTAACCAGCAGAGGTGGCCAAGGTATGAACTGCTTCAGGTACTGACCCACCCGCCCGCCTTCTCCTGAAGAGTTTCTCTGGGAAAAGTGGAATGGATCCCGAAGCTTTTCTCCGCTCTCTCGAATGCAAGGGCAGGGTGTCAGAACCGTATCGCCTCCCCATCCGCACTGAAAAAGGTGACTTAATTTCATAGGGGATAAACTTACAACCAGTGTACAGAGCCGGGGTCCTGGCAGGCTGCAACCCACCCTGGGTCTCTAGGAAGATGCTGACTCTGGGTCGTGATGCTAATACAAGCTTTTTATATCGGATGAGACCCTTAAGCTGACCCGTTAACACCTGCTTTCCCATTTCAAGTCAGCTCAAAACCAGGAACTGAAACATGCTTTTGGCTGGAGCGAGATGCCAGAATGTATGGAAAGGCAGAAGTAAGTTCCTGTCATCAGCAAGTGTTCTGGGATGGTAACTTCAGACTGCAGAAAAAGCCAGAAAGAAGAGTCTGGAGGGAAGCAGATGGATGGGTCTCAGGCACAATATTTCCATCACTCATTACATTCAGCTGGACTGCGATACCAGAACAGAAACACCATTTTCCCTCTGAAAAGCCAATCTGTTTGAGGCATAAACACTGAGGTTAGAACACATGACAGCAAGAGCTGCCATCATGGGCTCTTTAGCCAAGCTTCACAACCATGACAAGCAGATCAGCATGGTCTCCAGTTGCTGGAGACTAGAAACAGAAGAGAATCTTAAGAATCATTTCAATTGGAAAAGACCTTTAAGATCATCAAGTTCTACTGTTAACCCAGCACAGTCAGGTCACCACTAAACCATGGCCCTAAGCGCCACATCTACACATCTTTTAAATATCTCCAAGGATGGTGTCTCCACCACTCCCCTGGGGAACCAGCCTGTTCCAATGCCTCACAACCCTTTCAGTGAAGAAATGGTTTTTAATGTCCAGTCTAAACCTCCCTTGGCACAACTTGAGGCCATTTCCTTGTCCTGTCACTCGGGAAGAGACCAACCCCCACCTCACAACAACCTCCTTGCAGGTAGAGAGCAAGAAGGTCTCTCCTGAGCCTCCTTTCCTCCCAGCTGAACAACTCCAGTTCCCTCAGCTGCTCCTCGTAACGCTTGTTCTCCAGGCCCTTCACCAGCTTACCTGCTCTTTGGACACATTTCGGCATCTCAATGCCCTTCTTGTAGTGAGGGGCCCAAAACTGAAAGTGGCAGACTACCCTGCTAGTCACCATTTTCACCAGTGTTTTTTCTTTGGATAACACACACTACACTCAGTAATTCCTGTTTAGCTAGTGGATTTCTTAAGGAGTAACAAATTCCAATTTTCTTTATCTAAACAAATTCTACTTCAATCAGTACCAGCTTTACACACAGAATTAAATGTTTTGGCTCAGTTACTACCTGGAGAAGCAAGCTCCAGTGCTGTCATCAAGCCCAATCTGCCTCTGAATTTTTCATTAGTGGTGGCCTATACAATGAAGGTTTGAAAGGCTGCCTGCTGGTTTTAATTTCATCATCTGTTATTTTTGAACATCATTCTCTTTTCCTTCGGAGTTCATATCCCACATCTTACACAGCGAGATTCATACTGGCATCTGTATCAAACTCTTTCACGACCTGTCCAGAGAACAAGCACCACTAACCCATTTTTTTTTTAACAGCTTGACAGGCAACTTCAGCATGTACCTTGCAAGGGAATTAATACAGAACTAGGAATTGTGATGACAACTGGGACTAAGCTAAAGATTGCTTAAAGTCACACTTGACACCGCACAAAGTACACCCATTTTCTCCATCGTCCAGCATGGGTGATCTTTCCTCATGCTTTTGTGGCTAAAGAGCAGACAGCTAACTAAGGCTACCAGTGACACTGCTACATAAGCTTCAGCTTCCCACCTCATTAAAAGAAAGAAAGAAAAAAGAAGTTTATAAAAATAATAGTTCTTACAGGTAGAAAGGAACTAATTCCTCTCCACATCTCGGGAACTTAAAGCAGTCCCTAATTTCTAACACAATGTCCTCGTGCTGCTGGACAGCATCAGAGTAAGGATCAGTGAACTGAGTAGCAAAGGCACTGCACCAAACGCTTTGTAAGTCTTAAGAGTATAATGAGCATTATGGTCTACTGGCAACACTGTCCCTCCACTCAAGTAAAAATAATCAGCTCTTGCAAAGCAAGCCTAAATTTCCAAGCCCACCGGAACTTCTGTAGCCACTCCGTTTCCATTAAGAGAGATCATCTTTTAATACATTATTTGCTTTCATATCCAGTGAATGCAGTGCCCCATTACTTCTTGACACCAAGTTCAATTTCACCTGCTTCAATTTATGCCCCGCATTTCTGCAAGCTGCCTGGTTATGTACTGGAACATATAAATGCCGAATGCGGCACTCTCCAGGGAAGAGCAGAAATGTGGCAGAAAGAGCCTGGGAGCGGCTCACAGTTCTGCTCTGTTTGGCAAGAGGTATCCCCTATGAGGAACAAGACGTCCAGGCTGCATGCTACCTGGAGAGGCTTTCCCTAGTGGATAAAGGTTTTCAAATTCAGAGGGTAACCCAACACTCAACCATCTCCAGAAAGCCCACAAGTCTCTGCCCTGCAGACATTCATTTTTAATAACCTGTGGGTATTTCAGAAAGCCGATAATGTGAGTTATCAAAAGGGCAAGTGAAATGACTGGGTAATTACAGGGCACTCACCTGACATGAATCCCAAGTAAAAATGGAAAGATGGTATCTAACTAAATGATCATGAATCGAAGAGATTAGAATGAATACGATGATTTTCTAGAAAATCGGCTGTATCACACAAACCTGATCTCATTCTCTGACAGGATTACACATTTGATTGATAAGGTAATAGATTTTCAACAGCATGTGACAAAATACTTCAGCTTTCTCACTGCACAGTATTCAGGCTGCAAATATTAAACAGGCTAAGAATAGGCAGATTAATTGAGGAGTATCTAATCTGTTCAAATAATTCTCGATTTTGTATTATCAGACTATTTTTAATGGAGGGGGGTCCTCTTCTTCCAAAGTTCTTCAAGGAAAATGTTGACATAAATCACTAAGTCACATCTGTGGCAACAGAGATGAGCAGAGCAGAAGGTAACGAGGCCTGAACGAGTCAGATGTACTATGCTGGCTCCTCTGGCTGGTTGGGACGACTACAACAAAACTCATTTTCACAAAGCTAAAGCGGGACCTCAGAGAGGTGAGGATGAGGAAGGCTGACATTCAGGATGGAGATCAGCATCGTGAAAAGCCCCAAGTCTGAGAAGAGTCAGGCAACAAGAGCTCCCAGCCCAATTTCGTGGCATAAAAGGACTAAATTGATCTTTGGATGTGTAAAAAGGGGAACGGCAAGAAGGAATCAGTGATTTTTAGCTCTATATATGGCACTGGTGGGACCAGTGCTGGAAGATCACATCAATTTCCTCTGTGAACACATGTTTTAGAAGATGGTGAAAAATTGACCTACTGCAGAAAACAGCCACAAAATTGACTTAAACGTTGGAGAAAATGCAGTGAGAGCCATAAAGAGCTCATTCTGCTCAGCAAAAAGAAGACTGAGAGTCTACTTGATCATAGTGCATTAGTATCTTGGGGAGGGAGGGGGGGGGTGATAAAAAAAAAACCAAATCTATGTATAAAAAGTCCAGTGCCTGGAAGTAGAAGCCAGGCTAAAAATAACCAAAACAACTCAGGAATAGGGCACATGCTCCTACCCATGAGCTCAACCACTTGAAGCAAAGCTCAAGGAGCAGGGTAGGTGTACAGCTCAAGATGAGATGCCCTTCTTGAAAAGGCTGTTAAGCCGTACAGAAGTTAGTAGACCCTGTGCATGTATCAGGTGAAATCATACACACCACAGCATCAGATTCCACAGGCAGTGGTTTCTGCTGACATTATTCTCCACGAATAAACTGGAATTTTTGTGACAAACTGCTAAACGCTTAAATCATCGTTGGGCATCAGCTCATTGCCATTTCCAAAATTTATTCTCATGTACTGATAAGACTTAACTCTAAAATTTAGGTTCAGCTTGTGCTTTCATGGTTGGCCTCTGAATTTCATGAAAAGGAAGCTTTTTATTTTTTAAAAAAAGCTTTCTGCCCTTCAGGACATGCTTTAGATTTTAGAGCAAGACTCTGAAGCACTCTAACCCCCATAGGAAGGCTAGACATTCATTTTAAACCAGTTACATCTCCAGTGCTTCATGAAAGCGTAGTCATACATGCTTATGACACTTGAAATGTCGACACAAAACAGTAATTTATTATTAAACTGATGTTAGTAGTCACACAAAATGTGACTAGTCACATGTTACATCTCCTTTGTCTCACAAACCCTTCGTAATGTCACAGAGAATGCAGCGGGCATCACTTCAAAACTCAGTTCAGAATTATGTTGATTAGAAACCTGCAGCAGATGGGCAGTTTGTCCTTCCCTATCACCAAAATCAGGTGTCACCATTCTTCCAGGCATCCTCCACATGCAGGAGGGATTCTACAAGGTGTTAAAAAGCAAGAGAATGCAAGACATTTATGACAGAACTAGAGATGGGGTTCTGGAGATGAGAAACAGTTCCTCAGCTAAACCAGCATTATTCTCTTTCCCTCTACAGCAGAAAGACTCAATTTCTTAGCAAATTAACTTAGTCCAAATTCATCATGTTTTCTAGGATGAATATTTTGGTCTCTACTATATTACTTCTGCTAAAGACAATTCCAAAGGGAGCCCTTTTGAAATTTCCCTAAGTCTTTCCCTCCTTGCAGTCTGGAGTCCCAACGGTGACAGGTCATCTTCTACAAACTCCTACTTCCATAGGCAGTTTAACGTCTCGGGGTTACGGCACAATTCAAGTTTTATCTTGATGCAAAGGGGTTTTCATCAGGATCTAATTCACCTCCACAAAAAAAAAAAAAAAATCAGGCTAAGAAATAGTGTGAGCATTCCCAGCAGCCACCCAGTCCCAGGGACCTGGGCATTGCTCACACATACTGCCTGGTCTAAGGGGCTGATGCTAAACCCTGAGACGTACTCTGCCAAATTCCCAGCTGCTGAGAGACAGCAGCAAACAAAACAAAACACGGAGATGAGTCTACCCCAGCAGAACCAACCCAGATCCTGCAGCAGTGATGCCCCAAATGCAGAGCCTGAAGAACCTCCCACTCTGTCCCAACCTGCCCCAATCCTCTAATTCAATGTGAGGAGCCATCTAACACGGATCAGCTCTGGATTACCCTTTGCACCTGAAACATGAAAGCAGCTTTATTCCAATTCATTATGTACAGATCAGCAAACCTGAATGCAGATGGCCAAGTTTACACTAACAATCCCTAGAAGTGGTGAATCCATTTTATACCTCAGCAGCTTCCTTTTTAAAGGAAAGGATTTTTCCCTCCTATTAAAGTAAGGCTCAGTACAGCATAACTCATATGCATGCCTAAAATAAATGGAATTTAACAGTAGTCACAGCCATTCACTGGCAGTGGGTTCAGCAGAAATATACTCCCTATGCAAATGATCACTGTAAAAAAAAATTACTCACCTAGAAATGGAATAAGGCTGAATTAATTAACGTTAAAGTTTATAATCCCTCATTTTTACATAATAGTTACATGACCACAAGTGATGCATAAAAGCAGGAGAGAACAAAAAAAAATAAAAATGAAGTGTTTGGCTTCATTAATCAGTTCATAAGTTTACTGATCTAGCTTGCAGAATTTATTCACATGCAGAGCTGCCTTAAAACCCCATCTATTACAAGTCCAAATCCAAATCCTACCCAAGATACAGAACAAAAGGATCTAATTTTTATTTAAATAAATTATCTGAGGAGCTTGAAGGAGGAAACAGAGGATGTGCAGCACTGCAAATTAAAGGAAATATGGCAAATTGCATCTGAAAACTACATTCCTGGCAGAAACCAACGGAGGGAAGCAGCAGTAAGCAGTGAACACTTGACAAATGAGTCTTGCACAAGCTTTTACTAAGGCTTTATTAACAACATGTGATGCAACCCAACCATTCCTCACTAATTCGTGCCTTTGAAGCACCACTCAAAGTTTATTAAGAATTTTTACAAGACCTTTTGTCAATGCCCAAATAAAGCACAGCTTTGTCCCTTTTGACTAATTATTTTTGCAACCACTGTCAGGAACTGTCCTGTTAACACGGCCAACACAGCCCCTGAAGGATGGGAACAGGTACGCAAGGCCTCATATCCTACATTCTTTATTCACAGACTGCAAACCCCTTGGATGGTGTCGAGTGTGGTGCTGGGATCTGCAATGCCATTCAGACCAAACCAGCAAAGCTGACCACGCCGATACAAAACAAGCCCAGGCTCTCTCGGATCAATGTCATTATTATATTTATATAGTGATGTAGACAATGGATATTTTATTTCATATCTAAATGTGCTTTCAGAGCTGCAGATAAAAAAAGTGGAATCTGAGTCAGACATGACATAAATTACTACTACCCTCCTCCTCAAGTAGCCTTTTGCCCAGGAGCCCTATAGTTTAAGGGAGGCAGAAAGGAAGAGTGGAAAATGAGCAGGTCTGTCAGACGTCCTGCACCTCAAGAGAGGCTCTAACAGATCTACAGAACAGTTCCTCATACTCTGTTCCACAGTATATACACCACATGCAGTTTACTAGCTCCAGATAAACTGCCAATGAGTAAGTTTTGGGTTGATTCTTCATTTCCATAACCTCTGCCAGCTTGCCCTCCTATGCATGAATTTTTTTTTTTTGGGGGGAGGGGGGGGAATCCAAAGGAATTCCTAGATAAATTAGAAGTTCATTTTTAAAGAAAAAACAACACAAAAAGTAATAACACCTTTGATAAAGAAGGAAAGAGTGTTTCCTTAAAAGCCCATGATGAGAAACAATCGTATTACTTCGATGCTGAGGTCCTATAAGCAGTGCTGGGTGGTACCCTGCAACCAAACATAAATCACTAAGTGCAGAGTGGAACTTCAGAACAATTCCGTTATTCACTTGACAACACACAATGCTAATTTCACCTCCTCAGCCAAAATTAGTAATAGAGGTTTTCTTCTTTAATGGACAAACACTGAAAGCAAACGTTACGGATTAAATTGCTCCAAATAACTGAACAGCAAGATCCCCGAGTAGAACATCTGAACTGTGAAATCAAGGATGTCTGGTAAGACTGAAATTAGTTAGGAGGCAGCATTTCTTTCAAATACGTTTTTGAAGGAGCTAAAGCTGTGTTTTCTTGTCATATTTATTCAAGTATTTCACAGCAGTTATATTACAAATTACAGTAAAATGTTCAAAATTTCCAGAAGTTCAAAAAAATTAAATAACTTACTTCAAACTAACGTAAAATGAAGTCAAAATGCAAAACATCAAATTTAAACACAGTTCTGAATAAAACTATAGAATCCAAAATATACCATAGCTGATGAAGGAAGTCTACTTAATCCACGAAGTAGACACACGTTAATGAAACCAAACAGGACTCCCCAATGTCTAAATAACCCAATGTACAAGATACAAAAGATGCAAGTACAAGCCCAAATTCAAGCTTATGTTGTGATTACGAAATAAAAAAGACGAACAAAATAAATGACTATCAGCTGCAGGACCTGCTGTTCAGGAGACCGAAGGTAGAACCAGAGCTGACCCACCGACTTAATAAAAAATTTAAAAAAAAAAAAAAAGGGGGGGGGAAGACAAGTTATTACAAAAAACAGTAATCCTATAAATACATTGGCATATGCGGAAATCAAGTAACAATACAGAGGACACAAAACAAAACCCCCCAAAAAAAAATTAATCACAGGCGAGATTCAAGCTTGCAAATACAATTAACTCCATAGCCATCAACTTCACCCAAGAGCAACTCAATTTTTTTTTTTTTTATCTCCAAGACAGCCCCAACCAGCCCCAGAGAGAAACCCCCTTCCTTCTGGCCGGCCACGTTTCACTGACCCCAGCACAAGGACTCACACAGGAGTTTATTTGCAATTTTCACAACAAGAAACAAGGAAGAGAGGTCAATTTGTACAAACTCTTGCCAGTGCTATGTGGCAAAAAAAAAAAAAAAAAAAAAAATTAATTAAAAACGTACAAAGAGTAAACAAGTTTAGACCACACGGATAGGTTAACAGCTGTTTTAACTCTCTAACCACCAGACATCTGTAAAGGAAAACAAAAACTGAAGTGTGGTTATTTGGGCGAGGAAGGCGAGTGTACCATTCCCAGTAAGCTGTCCTCTAGAACATCCAGCATCGGCTACGTTTCTCTAAGACAACATGGCAGCTCCTCAATTAGTAAAGTTCCCAATCAACAACTGACAGTAAACATTTTCCTTTAGAAACCTGGCCTTTTAGAACCATTTTTAATGCTAGGCGTTAGCTTAAACTTGCTTTTCACAATCACTGGTGACTGATATCCTCAACTGGTTTAGTTCATATAAATTTATCATCTTCTTAAAAATGTATGCAGTTTTATCTTCCACAAGTGCTGCTGTTACTTGAACAAAAAACTTCGAGTAAGTGAAACCGGAATAAATATTCTTAAAAAATTCTGCAGCAAGAACCTGAGACTTGCAAAAAACCCTTTTATCAGAAACTTGCTACAAAAAATCTGCTACATTTTATTTAATCAAATCTTAAAGTCTGTAACAATTCCCATCAAAATACAAAATGCTGTTAATGCATGAGACACAAAAATATCTCAAACAGGTATGACGCTAATAAATACTAAATGAAACATGGAAAAAAAATCCCATAATCAAATCCGAGATCAAAGAATCTCATTTAAAATGTGTTTTCTGCTTGTTTTTGTTGGTTTTAATCGCACTTTCCCACCTAAAAAATACAGTGTTTCTGCATGGGTTGCATTCAGAAGGTGTAACTAGATGCACACGAACGCTTAAAATCTTTTTCTGCCGTTAGCTCTAAAGAAAAGACAGTGGCATTCGGGGGAGAAAAAGATCTAAGATAGAATTCTGTTTAACCATAATATACAAAGCACTTTGGATTACTGCAGTAGCCCAAGGCCCGTGTTGTGTTTCTCCGCAGCGCTACACTACTATTAGCCGTAGAGGTGGAGACAAGTACCTTAGCTTCGGTTTATACACGGGAGCAGAATGATTACAGTCCTCCATTAAACACTGTTGGTAACTAAAATACAAAAAGCTGAGGTAGCTCAGTATCTCTGCAGTAGTCCAAGACTGTTTTCGCTAATTAAAAACTAATCACATTGTGTTGCATATTTCTGGAAAGACGCTTCCGCAGCTAGGCAGGGACAGTCACAACGAATGGTTAACGATGGTAACACCAGCCAACTTCTCTAAAACACTTCCCACGTAGGTTTAAAAATAAATCAGCCCAGGTAATGCTTTACTACTGAGCTTTTTGATAAAACATGTTTTCTCTTGAAACTGCCTGGACCGTTCTCTCCACTTGCCAGGCAGAAAAGGTTTTCAGCTACAGAATTCAGACCCAGAGAACTTTGGTCCAAACAGGTGGATTCAAAAGGCTGTCCTCCAATCCCCTCCAACATTAACAATGCTTTGCACGGACCGAGTTGTGAAGCCTAGTTTAAGTTTTATTCTCAAGTGAGCTTGGGCTCCAGGACTTTGACCAACTAGAATGTCTTCTTACCTGCACTGCACGGTCCAAGCTATATTACAAACACGGAACTTCAGAAAGAAGCCTGCCAATATTAAACTTGGTTTTCTGAAAGAATTCAACATGAAAAACAAGGAGATGGTGGGAAAATGCTTCATTTTTAGCAACACAGAAGAGCGTCGCTGTGTAACTTGTTTCTAAAACAAATAGATACCAATGGGAAAAAAAAAAAAAGAATTTCACCATTTTGGTAAAGTATGTGGCTTTTTCAGTGTGTCTTAGTTTAGTTCTGTAGAGTAAGACAGGCATTATAGAACCATAACACTGGCTGCCATCCAATGAAGAGAATACAAATCATCCTTTTGGAGATCTTCATTCTGAAGACAGCTTTCTAACATTGCCATTTGCTATAATCCAAACCCATTGATTAGCCTTATCTTTCTCAATTGACTAAAAGGCACATTAAAGGCAGTTCTAGAGAGCCTCATCTTCAAATTACTGTACATCCAGTTACTCAAGATTCCTACCACAATGCATCACTGCCTTCTTTAGAACAGATTTTTTTGTCCGTTACCCCAGAGAAGAGAAAAATTGGAAAAAAAAAATTAAAAAAAGGTTGCCTGTTTAAAAATATTGAACTTAGATCTGCTCTTTCCAGTCCTCTTGCATGTGTTGGTCTCCACTTTGCCTGAAGTTTTCCCCAAAGGTAATGCGTGTAGAGTGAACAAGAGCAGAAATGAGAACAGTTTCTGTAGCACCAAAAATCTCCAAGCTGTGGCATTGTATTCTTTATTTATATCAGATACAACTATATGAAGTTCCGTTTGGTTCTTGTAGGCTGGTTGGTTTCAGGTACCTGAGACAATAGCACCAAATTGAACAGAAAGAAAAAGAGAGCACTTAAGACCAAGGCTCTGCACATACTTGGTGCAAATGGAAACTGAATGGCTCAGAGGACTGCTCTCCCGTGAGCAGTTTGAGAGGATAGACCCACCCATCTTGACGAGTTCACAGGAATGTTTCAAACACATGAACTGTTCTTTCCATCTCCTGCAAGAGACACAGAGCATTGATTACACATCAATATGCAGAGACAAATTAAAAAAATCAAAATTATATTACATAACTGTATTTAGTGAGGGGTTTTTTTAAATCTGAACAGATAATTCATAGGAAAATAGACATTTCTCTTTATTAGCTGGTATCTACTATCAAAATATAGTAAAAGAGGGAACTAATTTAATTAAAGTAGTATTAATGCAGGACAGGACTCCACTGTAAGAATCCATGAGCAAACTGAAGTGTTATTAGGGTCATATGTACACCGTATGTATTAAGGAAGCACTGCAATGGCACATGCATGAATTCAGTCTTTGTGCACAGTTATACTATTGGTGCCCCAGCTGTAAACACCTATCTGACACTTTGGAATACCAAAGTAAAGATCAGTCTCTACATACTCCTGCTGGATAAATGCCTTTTTCATCTACCTAACATTTGGCACAGACTTTCAGCATATTTTTAGGTGAAGATGGAATAGCATGAATACAGTTTGAAGAGTATTTTGCATGAACTCTACAATATGCCATGCTAAGGTCTTTCCAGGTTTTGTTGTAAAATATTGATGGGGAAAAATCTTTAGTGTTCAGTGATCCAACTGGAAACTAGCAACTGTTGTCCTTCTTTCCACCGGGTTAGTTATCAGCTGCATCAGCACACCCCTCTACAGCTAGAAGAATGCTGTAGGAGAGAAAATACCACCAATGGTGGTATAACCAACTTACTGTTGATGCAGACAGGAGGCCTTTGAAAGCAACCCCTGCAGAGGCAAAGGATGACAGCGAAGCAGACACCTGGCTGACATCATGCTGCAATGGGCTTTCCCAAGGGTATGCTTACTGAACTAGAGAAAGTTTGCAGACTTTTGAGGTCTTGTATGAAAGACACAATCAGCAAACTGCATAAAGCAGAGGTACAGAAATTTGTGGGGGCTTGGTTACACAAATACAAGTAAGGGCAACTACAGCAACGTTGGCTCAATGTGCCTATGAAGCAGCCACTTTACATCCACTGTTACTCATACCACGAATGTAGAAACTGCTTCTACTCCATGTTTACTCTCCTAGCATGTGCTTCTCCATGCTGCTGTATTCTCTCCTCTTTTTCCTCTGTTCTTTTAGGTTAAATTCTTCATCCTTTTCTGAGGAAAGTATTAGAAACAACCTCTGGTTTTGAAGTCAGTATTATACTAAACTTTTTTCCTGTTTACAGATACCTTCCTCAAAAGTCTATTTAAAGCTTTTGCCTGCTAGTACAACATAGATCAGATTAGTTCATGAAAAAAAGTCTCAAAAAATTCAGATAAAGAGAAACTGCACAACATCACCTCTATAAGTTGTGATTTGTCATAGTCTCTACGATGTCTGTAGATGCACTGGCTGAGGAGTGAATACAATCTCTCAAGTTGGTCAACAGTCAGGTTGTCACTTTTCTTAACCACCAAATCAAGCAGTTTCTGTTGGGACAACAAAGGGTGAGGTTAAGAGGGGTTTCATAATTATTTTCTTTCTTTCTTTCTTTTAAGGACAAATCAGAAATGCAATCTGCTTTTGAAGCCCTACTTTGGAGGGATAAATACAACTAAGATGGACACACGTGTATCAATAAGGACACTGATTCTATGTAGATCCAAAAAGGACTCAATGTCTCTTTTCACTTCTTTGCTTACATCCACACTTATTTTTCTTGTCTTAGATTTTACACTCAGTACAGCTGGAGTAACGTTTGTTCGAGTGATGTTTCACCCTAATTCATTTTGGTCAATAATCATGACAAAGCAAACCATAAAAACTGCTTTGATAGCTAAAGCAGGCAATTTTAAGAACTTGTATTGCAATGAAATTATAAGAAAGACCAAGTGGAAACACATCTGGAATTCCACAAATTTTGAAAAATGGTACAATAAAGGAAGGAAGGGGGACAACTCATGTAAAACTGGACATAAAAAAAAAAAAAGGTGAAGGTGTGTATTTTAAAGTAGCAGAGAGTAAAATTTAAGAGTTCTTTTCCTAACGCTTCAACCGTTGCCAAAGATATTATCATCTGTGCTCCACAGCAAATAGGATCTAAATTTAGTAGTATGTCAAGCTAGTTTCTACAATAAAAGACAGCAAATTTTGTTGTAACTTGTCTTAAAAAGAGACAAAAATGAAAGAAAATTAACTAGCGGGGGTTGTCTGTGACACCAAAACATCAGCACAAATTCCCATTTGCTTTGCAATCCCCTAACAGATCTTTCCACCAAGTACACGTACTTGGGAAGTGAAAAGATGATGTTAACTCCTAATTACTAGGCACCCAGCAGTTCCTCAGTAACTGGCATGGCCAATTAACACATAGGAGTACTGCAAAAACTACAATTAAAATAGTGGTCTGCTGTGCCATTACTGGATTGTGAAGCTAGTGATGGTGGGCCAGTATGGATTCAATAGTTTTATTAACTTTGCATCCCAAA
Source organism: Actenoides lindsayi (assembly GCA_025331215.1). NCBI lineage: Eukaryota > Metazoa > Chordata > Aves > Coraciiformes > Alcedinidae > Actenoides > Actenoides lindsayi. The sequence goes on along the minus strand of WTSP01006977.1, from coordinate 79,999 downwards.
AACACTGATCAACAAATCATCTTCAGAAGTTACTGCTGCTGTAATACTTGTTTGCAGACAAAAACGAAATGTTGCTTCAGAACAGAGGAAGGAAGCATTTCTCAGGGAGAAGTTTTTCAGTTCCATCACCTTTAGTCTGTCATGGTCAACAACTACAGAGGGTACGGGATCCGATGGTTCCTCTGGGACCTGCTCCAAACTTGTGGGCTTTGACTGTTCCATAGTGACTTTTCGTGTTTTCTTGCTTTTGAATATACCTGTAATTTGAAAAAACAATTATCAGCCCTGTCAGTCTCTGAAAATGAACAGCTCATTTCTTCACTTTTGTTTATGTGGTTTGTTGGGGTTTTTTGAACCAAGCAAGCGTGACTGTAGCCGTGCACATTATTCATCAGCTTTGCAGAATGCTGGATGTTCCTAAGTGCACAAAATCACAGTCGAGAGAACACACATGAAACTGGTCAACTTTAAAACTTAACTCCAAAGTCCCAACAGAAAATTGAGCTTCACTGAGAGGTTTTTCCCATTGTATCATTTCTACTTGGCAATGTCAAATTAGACAGCTTCTAAGGGAAGTTCAGGTATTAAGGGAACGCTCAAAATCTTTCTTTTTCCTTTTCTCCCCAAAGCATCCCATGTCTTCATCACCATGGTAATTGTAACATCTGCTCTACTCCTGAAACTTCATGCTTTTATGACACATTTCTGTTTTCTTCTACCCCTGTATTAAAGCTGTTAACCAATCACATTGTGGAGAACAAAATATTTGTGTATCTCCTGATTCTCTCCCTACATTCATTCACTGTTTTTCTCCTTAACAAAATGCCTTTTTTTTTTTTCTGAGAATGTCCTGTTGTTATAACAGTCCTTAATGTATAAAACATTCAACTACTAAATTTAGAAATGTAAAGGCTCTTCACATACATCACAGTCTTCTGATATTTTTAGGACCTTTCTTCTACTATTCTCCTTACCCTCAGAGAAAATATGTATGTACAAACACGGCCAACATGTACATAGTGATATTCTTGTAATTCAGATGTCTCATTAAAGCTCATTTACTTTGTAAATCTCAGCACTAACTTTTGAAGTAAAGATTTCATTCTTTTAGATAATTTTGAAAAGCTAATTAAAAAGGCAATCATGCATAAGGCTTTTCTTTCTCTTCCCTGAGGAAACCGTGTGTCTTGCCTTCAAAGGACATGGCCCCTTCTTTTATGCACCACCAGGATTTCCCTTCTCCTTATCTTCTTGCTGCACTGTTGTTGTGTTCACTGTAACTCCAAAGCCAGATACCTTCTACAGCAGATAGACAACTGTTGATCTGGCTTTTGCCATAAGTTAAACTGCTTTAACTTGTGCTATAAGTAAATGTTACTAAAGGAATACGTTCTGTATTACTATGGTCTTTCATCAAATGTCAATGATACCTGTATCATACATCTCTAAAAAGTCAGAACATATCATATAGATCAATATATAGATCAAAATATACAGACCAAAGCATATATCATATATTTATCTGCACTGATAATTTTTTTTAAGTCTTTACCTGTTGTTTAAATGTTATCTCAGTATTTACAATATATCCCATAAAGCCTACAAAAATAAACAGAATAGTCTAAATATAGAGATACACTTCCTTGCCTAAGATAAGGCTACAGCAAGTCAATTGGACTTCTAATTTATCTATGTGGAATTAAACGTTTCAGATAACCAGACAGCAGTTCATAAGACGTTATCATATAATAATAATTGTAACAGAAGATACTACAATTAAAAATATACACACATTAACTCGGACACCAAGATAAGGACAGAAACATTGAAAACAAGCTATACCTTCTTTATCAGCTTCAGCATCTTTAGTTTCAACGTCTGTGCTCTGTAGTGTTTTTTCGTTATTGCTGCAATGTGGTAACTCAGCTTTCACTGGATCAGCTCCTTGACTTTCACTGGAACCTTCCAGTTTCTCTTTTGGCTGATCATCAGACGAAGATTTTTGTTTGTTACTGGACCCATCACTGTTGTCACGGGGCGAAACAGCATCAACTGATTCCATTTTACCATTATGACATGCTGGAACAGGTACCCCCTCTGAGCTGGGTGCAGATGTCTCTCCATTCACGCAGTCCCCTTTCGATGCAGAGTCCTTCCTCAGTTCCTTTTCAGCACTCAGGGTAACACTGTCAGTTATTAACAGAGATTCATTTGAGCTCTCTTCTTCTGTGGATGCAAAATTGTTCTCCTTTCCTGATGTCCCATTGTTAAGCCTCTGCTCTGCGTCTATATCCATAATATCACAAGAGGATTCATCGTTTGTCATGGAGAGATCTCCCGTTTCCTCCCCGTTCTCCTCAATGCAGTCAGTGCTGATCTCCAGCTCGCCGTTTTCCAGCAGTTTACTGTCCTCTCCGTGGTTTTCATCATCTGCAAACTTGGCATCATCTTCATCTTTTTTTAAATTATTGACTTTCCTCTTCTTAATAATGCCTTTGCCCCACTGCGAGCGCCGTCTGGATTTTCTCCTTATTCGAACTGAATTGTCATGGAAAAAAAAAAAAAAAAAAAAAAAAACACCAGCCCCCCGCACCCACCCCA
>WTSP01006977.1:47447-77298 GCA_025331215.1 Actenoides lindsayi | reverse complement strand
GAATTTTGTCCTGCTGCTAGAATATAGTACTGCAACGTTGATTACAGAAAAAAAAAGAAAAAAAAAAAGCAGCTTCATTACAGTTAAAACTAAATAACACTTTTAAGACAATTTAGCATTAAAAAAAAAAAAAAAATAAATAAAAAAATAAAAAAAAATAAAAAAAAAAATTTTTAGATGCAGAGGCACCACTCAGTAAACAGACCAGGATATCAGAACGGGCTGCAGTGTGAAGCAAGCAAACGTGTTCACATTTCAAAGAAAAAGCAAGCTGCCCGTCGATTTCAACGTGAACAAATTACAGCTCCTAGGGGCTTTCAGAAGCATAAGCAGTGAACGCTCAAGTCGTGTACACAATTCCTGAACTCTGGAAACAAGGAAGACTTGCTAGCCTTTCCTACCTAGTTTAATTTATATATACACCTCTTTGTAGGTAAAACACTAAAAGAAAACGGCTAAGCAGTGATGTAGAGCTCGGTCAGCCATTCCCATTTGGGTAATGCAGACTCTAAAGACAGTTATGCTCATTTTCCCTTTTTAGAATCTCAGTGACTTGAAATCATTATGCAACAAACAAATCGAAGTGCAATCCATGGATTCACAGAACAATTCAGGTTGGAAGGGGCATCAGGAACTCTCTAGTCCAACCTATTACTCAAACCAGCGTCAGCTGTGAGGGCAGAGCAGGTTGCTCAGGGTCTTATCCAGCCATGTACTGAAAAGCTCCATGGATGCAGACTAAAAGACCTTCATGGGCATCCCATACCAACAGGGAATTGTCCTAACAGTGAAAAAAGGCTTTTTGCCCTAGATCCAGTCAGCACCTCTCACTTCATCTATGTCCATCGTCAACTCAAAGACATTCTCACCATTTAAATCAGCTAAATCTTCTCAATCTTCCATTCATTTCCACCTCTGTTCTCAAGCTCACTGCATCAACAGAACATGGTTTTATAAAAATGATCTTTGTTTTAGACCAGAACCAGTCAGCAACCCTGTTTACAGCAAGACCACACACACATCTGCATTTATGCAGTGAGTCTGTGAGCAGAAGGGGAAGCGAAGCCACAGGTCCTTGGTGGCCTCACCACCAAGGTCTTCCCTCCATATTATGCAACTCAGCTTGAAGCAGCACAGGCACATGAGCCTTTTTTCATTACTTCTGCATCCTTACTTTTTCATTTATTCCCATTTCTCATTTACACTTTCTGAGCCTTTGAAAAAAAAAATCACATAAGGAACTTTTTTTCAGAAAGGGATTTCTTTTTTCTTTTTTTTTTACTAACCTATCTGCAGTGAGACACAACTAAGGCACCAACCTAAAAGAGGGTTTGGGACACACAATACAGAAAGAAGACCATTCTAAACTAATACTATTGTCAACAGAATTTTCAAGAGCACTAACAAGACACAGCTCAGGAGACCAAGGAAGACATTGGGAACAATGGAAATTTCCACATTTTGATTCAAGTAATGATGCAGACTGCTTATATTTTTGCAAAATAGCTGAATTTGTGGCCAAGAGATTTTAACTGAAAATCACAGCCAATAGTTACCAGGGATTAACAAATTTTCTTCCATTTCAAAACAAGTTCCTATGTTGAGAACGTTCTTGGTATTTGTAAGTTGCTTCAATTTATGGGATGTTATGTCCTAGATCTGTCTGCCAACCTCACAGTGAGGTACAAAGATCTTGGTTTGAAGATGAGAGTACTGTGGGGGTGCAAGTGTTGAGAATTCATTCACAGAAGCTTGGAGAAGAGCAGTTGTAGCTCAGAATTTCCTTCCCATGAGTGGCCTATGTAAGCAGGCAGTTTAACCACTATATTAGGAATAAATCTTTTAGCTTTAAAGCTATCCAAAGATACAACCACACTGTAGCACTTGGAATCAAATGCAATCACTTGGAAGGTGTATTTATTGTTACAAATAATCCTTATGGAGAACTGTAAGAACTGAGGAAAAAAAAAATCCCCTTTCTCCAGCTATTTTGTAGATTTGATAGTGGCTCCTACAGTCAGTGTCACTGTTTTATTGATGGCAAACTACAACCTAGTCATGTAACTTTTCAGGAGCACATGTAATCTTTCCCCAGACTGTGCAAGAGATTTTCTCTAATAACAGAAGTATCAAATCTGAAAATGGACAGGGAGATCTAAACTTACAGAAAAAAACATTTCCCTATTAGGCTATGGGTTTAGCCTCAGGTCAACCATCCAGAGATGGGTAAATAAAACACAAAAAAGGAGTAAAAGTCCTTTAAATTAAATGTAATATGCCCTGAAGTGTGTAAATTAATATAAAAGTTGACATTTTAATAAAGATACACTGATTTTGACTTTTTAGGCTGACTTTCCTTTAAGAGTGAGGTACAATGTCAAATATATTTGACATGTATTATATCAATGAAAAAGTACTTTAAATATGCCCATTTTACCAGTGCATCTGTTTTGTCCAACCTGTGAGCTCTACCTGGGGTGAGAACCCATCATTTGCCTAACCACAGATGTGTATTCCCAATATTCCTAAGTGTGGGAGAAATCACATTTAAGTAAAGTGGAATTAATCCTTCTATTACACATTTCATCAATTTTCAAGTCTTCCTAAACAAGAGTCAGCAAGTCCAGCTCACTCACTCTCTCATGCAGTACTATCTGAACATATATTGTGCATGTTGGGTTTTATTGCTATTTTTAATTAGGACAAAACAACCCCAAGAAGTGCCACAGATGATATCCTCCCAGGAATGCTGAGGTTTACACTGCATTGAGAGCAGTATATTCAGGACATTTTTCAGCTACCTCATTGAAGTATGCACACAAAAGAGAGCTTTGGCTGAAACGTTGCTATTATTATCAAACTGGTGTTATGTCACAATTATTAAAAAAAAAATTTATACCTCCAACCAGCTCCTGAGATTTAGGAAAAGAACAACAGTATTTCATTGCCAGATACTGCAGAATGTGCCCTTCTGGCTTTTAATAGTATTTGTACTGACAAAAGCAATAATCTAGCTACTTTGGGGTTTCACCCACACTTATGTCAATAGAATTCTGCTAATGCTCAAGTTTTTCCCTTCCAGACTCTTATCAGTTCATATCTCAAGGCAGTACCATCATCACCTGACCCCCTAGACCTGTAACCAACAGATGATCAGCACTGAATCCTGAATTCTTTCTGTCCCTGTACTTCTACAAATCAACTTTTTTTTTTCTGCCATCATTAAAAAAAAAAAAAGCCATCCTGCTTTCAACTCCTTCCATTCCAACCAGTGAAGCCTTTTCTCCCCAGGCTTTTGTAATCCACCTAAATCTCTCATTTGAATTTACTGAATACAAAACTACCCACATCAGTTTTGTGACTTCAGTGAGATTCTTAGTCTCCTACCTAATGTATCTTTGAGCTCATTCACCAGTGTTTACCTTCTTGATCATATCAGAAGTGGAGTTCTAGTCCTCACATTTAAACTGCCCCTTCAAAATGACTTCTCTTTATTCTCATCTGGGTTGCATTCCTCTGTGCAAAGGAATGTCTTTCAGGATAGACGAAATTTGGGGTTCAGATTCTTAGCACCCAGAACATCACTGCAGATTTTTTCTTTTATACAGACAGCCAAGTCTCTAGAAGAGTGAAAAGCTGAGCAAGGAATACAACATTGAAAACCAAAACCCACCACCAGTCTGTCTTTCTGTCCTGCACATTTCCCCCAGTAAAGCTGAGGGAGTGGCCCAAGTAAGAGGAGCATTTAAGGGAGCAGGCAAGCATGTGACCAACTGTAGATGTTGACACCTGATTTCATCACCTAAATTGATTCCTTTTATATTTACTGGAAAGGAAAAGCTGCCCCTGTGAGAATAACACAGACCTGAGAAGCTGTCGTATGAGGCAGTAAAAAGGAAAATTTAACCTCTGAATCCTGCAAGACAGTTGAATATGACTCAAAAAAGAAGGAGCTATCCCAGGGTAAAACTGATGCAAAACTAGAGGTTTAATGGGCAGGAACTAACGGCTCAATGGATTGCTGCTGAAAACCAAATTTAACCTGGAGTCCCCTCTTCTCTACCTCAATGTTGCTATTTTATAAGACTGTAAACTATCAAAAGCAGAATTCCACACTTCTTGTTTTACAGTCAGCACAATTGAAGTTTTCAGTGAGTAACAGACTGGGACACCTATTTACAGAAAAAAAAAATCCAGTTAACTTTATTTAAAAAAAAACCCAAACCAGAGTATATACAATTTCAAGTTAAAGCCTTAACATCTTTTCAATTATTCCTTTTAAAACTACTCATCTGAAATCTACCCATTGATACCCAGTCTTTTGGCAGTATTTGTGCCAGAGGCAGTAGAAATACTATTGTCAGAGGAATCCTCCTTTATAGAACTGAGTTTCTACAACTCAAACTATTATAATACCAATTATTCACACATGAATACATTCACTTGCCTTCTGAATTACTGAACTCTCCTCTCTATAATCTTCACATAACCTCTATAGATTTGCCAAGGGGATCTGCACTTCAGTTCTAGCTTCCTTCTGGTTTCCTTTTTTGTAAATCAGGATTTTTAATGACAATAAATACCTGTTTGACCACAAGTCTCTCATATATTTCACTTGGGTTCATGTGAAATTGGTATCAAAACCAAATATTCCCCCCCCCTTTTTTTTTTTCCTAAGCTGCACGGTCTATTCAGACAGCATTTTTAAGAGAGTGCAATGTAATACAGTGTAAGTAATCACTGAATACAAATTTACTCTACATTTCATGAAGTAGTAGGTGAGATTTCTCAATTCTTCCATTCCTCTAAAGAGCCAGCTCAAAGATCCCTAAATTTAGGGCAGAGAGCATTTCTCCCAGACGTGGCCTGCCATGATGAAAAAAGCTATTCTGTACATACTTGAAAAGGACTAGTCCTCTAAGTGGAAGTAAAATTAAACCTGTAGCAGACTTTCAAAAATTCTGAATTCCTGCCCACTAACAGATTCTGCTTGGAGATTCTCAAGTCAGACACACCAACTAATGACAATATCTTCTGGTGAAAGAAGCACCCTTATCTAGGGGTGCACACCAACCCTGTCCAGAGCAGAGCACAGTTCCTGGATTTCAGCAGTGATAGTCAAAAAAGTCTCAAAAATATGAACAACAAAAAAAAAATCCAAATCTTTTCCACATTCCTCAAGTATTTCTGGAAGATCTAGAGGTAACTGTGACCTTTCTATTTAGTACAGTTGCAGGAAAACACATCTCAAAAACATGGGCGAATGGTACAGAAGCTTCAGAGTTGCAGCATACACTGTTGTCCCCCAGATCTAGCAGTACAGTGAAAGAACTGGAGACTATATACAAATGAAGCTAACAGTTGGAAAAGGAGGCAGATGAAATTAGAATATTCAAAGATTGTCAATCATTAACAAGCAAGTCTGCTTGCCTTAAGGTGGATGGACTTTATGAGAAGATGTAGCAGCTGAAGCAGATATGTTTCTCTTGAAATTTCTGTAGTTTGACTACTACAGTATTTTGAGTGTGGAACAGTGTTAGTGAGCCTAATAAGTTCACTTTATGCTGCAGAAAAGAAGACCCTGATATGCCTCTGCACTGCTTAAAAGTCTATCAGAGAATGTGAATCCTCTGTCATTAAATGATAAAACTCACATTCATCAAACAGTAGATTCTCTGTTGTTACCTTTATTTCATGAGAAATTCCTGGGGATTAAATCCAAAGGAGCTTCTCATGGCAAGCAAGATCACCACGGATTCCAGATTTTGTGTCTGCAGTATCATCAAGAACCACTTGAAGCAATGCACGTGTTTCAAGTTTTTCTTCCATGATCAAAACCCTAAACTTCTTTCTGATGTCTTGTGTGTAAAGTAACTCAAAGCCTTGAGAAAGCACTTATTACCAGCAATTTACAGTCTCTTACGCAGCATCCAGGATATCTATGTATCTGCCACAGTAATTTAGCTGCTTCCAGTAGCTCCACGTTCCTTACCAAGGGGCACTGAATAGTCCACTTGAAAGTCTCTGGAGTTTTTAGTCACAAAGTCCCAAACTGCAGTCTGAGATAAGCAGCAGAAAGAACAGAGCACAGTTCCACAATGGCTTAAAAAGCAAAACGAGGTGCCAGTTTCCACTAACAGACAAAGCCATTCCTCCCTCCAAAGCCAGCTATAGGATTTCCACTACCTCATTTGTGCCGGCACTACTATTCCTGCAGTAAAATAGATAAGGGAACTAAATCCGTCTAAATGCTATGGGGTTTTTTTTCTGGGTTAGTTTTCAACATCTTCAGTTGAGCTTTCCAACTCGTGACTGACGGTGCTGGCACAGGGGAGATGGTGGGAATGTGCAAGACAGCACTTTTAGTACTACCCTGCAGCTTGACCAGCTTCAAGAGACTGTAGAACTAAAAGAGACGTGTCGTTTTCTGTACCTACATGGAAGGCTCTCAAGGCACAGACCTGGCAAATACATTAAAAAATAAAACCTGCATGCAGCAACTTAACGTATTTCTGATCTTCATCAGCATATATGACAGTTTATGTTACGTGAACAAATACCTGAAGAATCTGAGCACGACTCAACAAGGAGTCAAGTTCCATAAAGAGATGAAGCACATTTCTAAATGGAAAAAAAAATAAATATCTTGGCTGCTGTATCCCCAGCATTTTCTCCACTTGGTCAACTGCTTTCCCCTACCATCCCCTATAATGCTCTCAACTGAGGCTCTTCCCAATATTTCTCAAAAAAACCCTCTCCCAACATCTTCTGTCTTCCCCAGCCCAGCTGAACAGGATGCGAGATACCCTCTCCCTGCGGTGTGTGTGCTGTGCCTCTGTGCCTGGCCAGCACAACCTTCTAACTAATCAGCTCACAAGGCCAGGCAGAACAGATAACCACCATTTTCAATCTACAGCCTTTTCCTTCAGGGGATGTGCAGATTTATCCAGCTACCAATTTTCACAAAACCTACAGGAATCTAATCTTTCAGCTCTCAACTCCTGTCAAATCTGTGTGAACCTGGCTAAATTCAGAAGTTATTAGGGGAGCAGAGATGGACAGAGAGAACAGATACAATTTTCCTGGGAAACCAAGCTAAAAATGTAATTTACATGAAACCAGAGTAATTATATTAGTAAAGTACATGACAAGACAGTCACATAGGAAAATTAAAGAGAAAAATGAAGTCAAAAAAGAAGAGACAGTCAGATTAATATCACCCGTGGAGATCGTTTTTAGACTTTCCACTTCTATAGATCTGCTCATTTTCGCTCTGCTGAGTGGCTTTGTACAACAGCAACTGAGTTATATACATTTTTAGCACGTTCAGCTGCTTCTTAAAGACTACTGAAAGACAACTTCCTTTCCTGCTGCAACAGTCAAGAACACGAGGCTCTCCTGCAACTTCACAAGCTGAGAAGAGCCTCCCACTCTAAAATTACATTCAACAGTTTACAGCGTTCATTTATATCACACATCTGAAAGGCTCTGTGGTTGGTTGGCTTCTGTGTCAAAAAGGAAAAGTATAAAAAAAACCAAAACAAAACAAGAGAGAAAACTGAAGTTAAGACCTGGGCAATAATCACCGGAAAATAAAACCTTCTGCAGACAGAAACTTTACACCAAACCTTTAAGCAATTTAAGGCAAACATTGCCACAAATTTCAAAAGAGAGGAAGGAGTAAAAGTGTCACATCTAAAAGGTGTGAAAACTGGTTTTTGTTACATCACTCGTGCATCCCACTTAGAGGAAAACCATTATTTTAGACGAACTTGTAAAAAAAAAAATTAAAAAAAATCCTAAAACGTCTCTCTTTTTATCATGCTCCTAAGAAAGGTGGTGGTGATGCTTTCAGGAAAACATCCTTCGTAAGAGAGGCCAAGCAAGCTTTAATTACTGAGTTAGAAAGGAGACAAATAAGAAAAGACTAGAAAAAAAAAAGTCACTGATCAGGTAAATTCCAGGACCCTCTTTGCCATCTGTCAGAGAAAAAAGACATCTGATTAATTTAAGAGGCGGGTGTGAATAGTGATGAAAGAAAATTTATTTGCCACTATGTATCACCAAGTCCAAAAGTTTGATAGGATCTCAAAGAAGAATAGGTAGTCAGGATTTATTAGAACTCCCATAAATTCACTAAATGTCATTTTAAATGAAAAGAATTACAAAGCCATGGGTTTACAAAAGAACTGTTAACCAGCTCAGAATCAGCTAAATTGGTATTTTCTTCAAACTCAGGCATGAAAAAAAAATTCTCAAATGTTTCCAACTTCCCTTCAAAGCATCTGGTTAAAGCCAGCAGCAGATACAGGAGATTAAACTCCTCTCATCCAGAACACCAACTCCTAGCTTACCCCAAACAAAGCAATAAAGAAACAAAAAGAGACAGTTGTCTCAGCTCTGAGTAAAGGAGTCTTCCAATTCCAGAAAATCATTTTTAATGGTGTTTGTCAAGTTCCCAGTACTTGCCTCTATCTCGAGGGAGAATTAAACCAAGTCAAATCCCTTTTCTGGAGAGCAGGAGCAAAGAAAACAGTAGCAAGTATAGGATTTGTGACAAAACAGCAGCAGCTACTGGGATTTTGACGTTACCATCTGGATGAGTGTTAATCTACCAGTGTCCACATTCTGAATCGAAATTCAGAACTAGTTCAAAAGGCAGAAGAGAGTTAAAATGGTAAAAACCATATGGCAGCTGGTCTGCCATGTCCTTTGATAAGGCATTACTGCAGGGATATGAATGCCTGAGGTACAGTGAGCACTGACACCACCGCAGCAGAGGAGTCAAAGAAAAGACACTAAACAGATGAAAATCAGACAAAGACTGAGAATTTCTAAAACTGTTTCCGAGAAAGATTATAAGCAAAAGACCTTTTTATTCTAAAAGTCTTTTTCAAAAATACCCTTGTCAAACCAGAACTTCCTTCCCATTATGAAGCAGAAACACATAGTTTCTTATGATAGTCAAGATCACTACTTAGGAAAAACAAAAAACAAAACAAAACAAACAGAAATCACAAAACAGAAACAGGCACATAAAATATTATTTATTTAGGAACTAGATTTTCTGCATCAGTTTCTTTATATCCTTGCTTGATCTCCCTCTAGATCTTTCTACAGAGACCACTAATCACTTCAGTTACTGGGAAAAGTTATCAGTGGGTTTACTTCGTATTTCCCAAAATGACTTTATTAAAACAAAGCTGTATTTTTAATACTTCATGTAACACAAAATATTATTTATTTTTTGCTCCAAATGCCATTTTCACAGCTATCGTATTTATCATATGGCATAAAAGACATCTCTGTGAAGAAAACAAAATCTGCAGTCTACCAGTACAATGTATTACTGCTAAATACTGCAAAAAAAAGATAAGAATGTCAAAAGCAAATCCTCCCCATACAGTTTATATACACGGAACCCTCAAGGAAGCAGCTGCAAGACAGTGAAATTCTATGCAACATACTCCATCTACTGGCAAAAGAGTAGTAGTAGGACAAAGTTTTACTATACTGCATCCCAGTAACTCAAGAGATGCTCATGTTCTATGCACTACCGTGTATCTAAACCACTCAGGCAACGATTAAGTTGAGAGACACACAAATGTGCTCGTTGCTGGTAGTTTCCTCTTCCACACATGTACATACAAAGGTGCAACAAGACCCTTCTCATCAGTGCCCAGTGACAAAAGGTAATGGGCACAGATTGAAATACAAGACATTCAATTAAAAATTAAGAAAAATAAATTTTTGTGAGAGCAGCCAAGCACTAGAAGAAGTTTCCCAGGCATGGTGTGGTGAACCCATTCTTGGAGATACACAAAACACAACTGGACACAGCTTTGAGCAAGTGAGTTAAGACTAGATGATCTCCAGAGGTTTCTTCCAACCACACCAATTTCTCAATTCCATGATCATACAACTACTTATATCAAGCTTTTGACCTATGTCCCATTCTAAATTCCCACCAGAACATCTGCACTTTACTCAAGATACACAGTCAATATAGAAATACTTTAAAATATCTGTGGCAGAACATTCCCAGACTTCCAGCAACTTTCAGTACTGAAATACTTTTAAAACTCATCTACACTGCGACAAATAATCCACACCAGTTGTACCTTCAACAAGGGAAATGGAAGTTGCAGATTAAAGCTATCACCATGTCTTCAAATACGACGACTATGTTGTGCCACATTCTGATAGCCCATCTGGTCTAACAAAATGTAAAACAAATCCATAATACACTAGAAAAATTAAATGAAAAAAAAAATCACAAAATAAGTAACTATAAACTAAACATTCACACAAAATACATAACTTCAGGAAAAAAAACAACAACAAAACCAGCACGAACTAACTCTTGTTCTCTGCTGTGCTATTCCTGAACAGTAAACAGGGCTTTAAACTGGGCAAGGCTGCTGCACTGTCTGCCCTCTCTATTTTTAGAGAAGATTCCTGCCAGTAATTTCCTTTAGGGTTCTCAAGTGTATTGGCCTTTCTGCAATTATTTTTTTAAAATACCGTAAGTAAAGCACCTAAAAAAAATAATTTGATCAGGAAAATAATGTTATGATTGGTGATTGTTTTCCCTTAGATTTATCTAAAGAAATAGCAGAAAAAAAAATTGAATTATTTCAGAAATATTAATTGGAAAGTACAATTTTTATCATGTGTAATTAAAAGACATGAATCACTGTCCTTGTAACTCTGCTTGTGTAATATATTTTAGTCTTTAATGTAAAAACCAAAACACCATTAAAAAAAAATACCTTTCTACCTCTAAAATGGTCTCTGTTCAGAACTCCCTTCTCTAAACTTGTTTCTTCCATTTCTACAATCACAATCCATCACTTGGCTGCTATTCAAGCTCCCCACATTCTGCTCTGCCTTCACGGTACTCTAGTTCCTTTCTCCAAACACCAATTTAAGACCGTTTCTCTTCCTGGTTTCTGGTCTCTGCTGAATTTACAACATCAATCTTTTAAGTGTGCCCATGTACTACTTGAATCCCTTCTGCAGATGTCTGATTGCTCATCAATTCCTGGTTCTCCCTCTTGATTACCAGATGCATCACATCCCTTCTGGACAAGTTACCTTTCCCAGATTCTGCCTTAAAAGGCAGATTTTCATTTGATCATAGTCTCAAACACTACTAAGTCTCACATTTTCTTGCCTTCCAGCCTAAATCACCAAGACACTAGCAGGAACAGTGCCCTAACACTAACTTCTTTTTTGTTTACATACAGAGATACTGGCAGTTCCTTCAGTTCGGGGTTCTAATCTTCCAAATGACTGCCACTGCATCCACAACAGTAGATGAAGAAGACAGCAAAAGAACCACAGCTGCTTTTTACACAAGTCACCAATAATGGTTGTTATCTCCTTTTTATCTCTTTATCTCTCACCAAGAGCTGCCTGGCTTGGAGATGTGTAACCCCTACCATCTCCTGCACAGCACAGAGCCAGCAAAGTGCTCTGTACACCAGCCAGAGTGAGAATGTCCATCTTGGAATTCACAGGAAACTAAAAAAAACCAAATAATTTGAGACTCCCTTCCCTCCTCCCTCTGTTTTTTCATAAGCTGCCAAACTAATAAAGAACAGCTTGGATCCACATCATCAATTTATTACATACCCATTTGTGCAAGACATAACTCTGTAAGATTGACTTCAGTTCCTTTAACAGAAGAAATTACAGATTCAGGAAATAAAACCATACACCTTTAATTAATTAAACTATTTGACATCAATGCTATCATTCACATATAAACAACGTTCATCTCTGGGCAGTTATCACCATGCCTAGAAAACTCTCATCAAGAAAAAGCACCATGAAGCACAAAGACCAATGAAAATTTGTTGGCTTCAATCTATCAGTTTGCCTATTAGGCAATAATTGATAATGCTATTAATTACATATTAATAATGGATTCCACATCTTCAGCTGGAAAGCAATGCACATCTATCAGTATATCCCTCATAAAATCTATAAGAGAAAGTGAGTATTTTGTTTATAACAAAAATACCTGTTGCACATTTACCTGTTGAAATCAGCTTAACTCTTGAAAATAATTAGCAGTAACTCTGATTACCTATGCCACAGTCCTCACAATTCTAGAGATCTTGATCACTTAACTGGATTAATCCAGTGGGCTGCAGAAGAAGTATCTTAAAATTGTTCAGTAATGGGTACTGACTACTGAAAAACAGGTGCCATAAAAGGAAAAGAGAGTTAAATTTGTAATTTCTCTTTTCTAACTGTTTGCAGGACACTGTATGAAGACAGGGAGTACAGTGCATGTGGGAGAGTCCAAGGCAGCGTGTAGGTGTGTGCCTGGGAATATACACAAAAAGCAAACTAATCATAACACTCATACACTGGATAAAAGCCATCTTCTCACTGGATCAGGGCTGTCTCACGCTGAAAACAGTCTTTTAGGAAGAGAAATGTAATACCCATGTTACTTCAGAAAAACAGTTATTCATGCTGCTTTACAATTTCTTGGGCAGAGATTTCAGCTAGTCAGAAAAAGGGTATTTCCTAAAGTTCCATCTGTTTCATGCCTAAAAATCACTTCTGGAAATAATCAGTAAGCAGCAGCAGCAATGTATTTGAAAGGCTTGTCATTGGAACTAGCTCTAATTTTGCACAATTATCACCCAAGGTACTCACATGCACATTTATTCGCAGAGTTGGGCCACACAGCCATCGTGGGTTTTTGTTTGTTCCGAAAAGCCTCTTCAACTCTAGCTTCTGTTTTCCTTACAGTAGAACCATGAGGATTTGTTTGTTCTGCTGGTACTGATAAGCCTGCATACAGAAGATAACCATACCTATTTAAATAAACCAAGCTGCATAAAACTATTGAATTTAAAAAGACATTTGGAATACCATTCCACAATAAGAACGTATCAATTAATATTTAGCTGGACGTTCAAAACAAAGATTAGAATCAAGAATTATTTCCTTTTTTACTGACAAAATAACTTATTGGTTGCATGGTCTTAAAACTGTCAGCTCTGACAGCTTTGAAAAATATGACTGTCTCTCACACTTGGGTCCCCAAAGATTGCGCTCTTCTATCCGTACTTCCTCTATAAAGCAAATTCTTATTGACAGTTTCAATTTTTCCTAGTTTTAAGCAGATGATTTAAAATAAATGGCAATTCATAATGGCATTGTATGCCATATCACAAAAAGAATCGGAATAAAAGCCTTGTATTGTCACCATGATCTATGTTATGTAAAACGGATCCATTTCAGAGTCAATATGAGCTCTTAGATTAAGAAAAATGCAATTCTGTTTCTAATAAAAAGTCTGGTTTGCTTTCTGCAATGTAAGTTCATTTCAAAGCTTCTGCTATTTCAAAGGGGTTTTAATTAAATCCTAAAAATGCAAACTTTAAAATGTGCTTAACTAATATGAAAGACATAAATTCATCTCTGAAGTTTCATATTTGTGAACCAGAATTTCCTATTCATCCACTAGAAGCCTTCCAAACAGCAAACCACGTCTCTAATAGTAACCAGAACCAACTGATCAAAGGCTGACAAGAAACTCTAAAAGTGATGGACGCAGAAAGTATAATATTCACAAAGGAACTCTCACCTAACAGTTATTAGTTCCAGCATAAGTTTCTAAGTACCATTACAAGTATTTTCAACTGCACATCAAGCGTATTTCATTACTTGAAACGTCCACCACTTCTACCTTGTTATCTGCTGGTTTCCACAAGAAACTGCAAATTCCAAGAATCCAGTTTGTTGGGGTTTTTTTCAATTTACCAACTGAGAGCTTGTTATCCTTAGATTTACAGCCTTTCAACAGCAGCACCTCATTTCAGTAATGCAAGAAATCCTAGCTGAAATTCTAGTTACTGGTTTTATGATACAGATTGTTATTCTGTTACACTGCAGAACTTTTCAGATTGGCCACCAGTCTCTACTAAAGAAAAATGGCAGATCTGTCAAGAAAAGGAGAAAAGTTGTGGAAAAAGAAAGTGATGTAGAAAATACCTTCCATTTTAGCACTGTGTAAGATTGCTAAATAACTTGCCAAGAGAATTGTGAAGAAAATGGATATGGAGCTTTTTTAGACTTAACCCTCATCTTCAGTATCCTAGAAATAAATTAAGAGCTAATACGTGGCACAATTCAGAAAATCAATGGCTTTTTAACTTGGTAAAGATTAAAAAGCCTACAGAAAGTGTCACTTGCCTTCCAAACTCCTCTGTGATTCCAGACAGAAACAGTTGATAACATTTCCAGATAATTTATTAGAAGCTTCACGCAGATCAGCTCGCTTGATTCCATCCAAATCTCATGTTGAATGTTGAAATACTTCCAAATGTAGCCAGGAAAATATTGGCCAAGATGTGCAAGGCACATTCTTTTTGTCAGAGGACAAATATCCTTTCTGATGGCCATGGCCACCCACTCTGACTCAACCTAAACACCCCGACCTCTTCTGAGGAGGTATTAACGCAAGTTTTACATTCAGTCCAACAGCTGCTATTAGATTCTCATGATAATCCTGGAGCTCTGCCCTCCTGTAGCCCACTGTTTGCATTATTGCCCTTCTTTCAAGAGTCCTGTTGTGAAACTAAGAACTGCAACTCTGGGAAGGCTTGAAGGTAAGATCCTTTATCAAGACAAGTCCAGAAACATATGCAGAGAAATGTGAAAATTGGACAGGTTTTGGTGGGTTTTTTTCCCCTCAATCAGACTGTATACATGTCAGCCTGGCACTTTTGAAGGAAGATGAAAAGAGAAGCTAAAGGTACCCTGATCTGAACAAAAAAAATCCTGCCTCATACAATGAAGTACACTCACTGTGACTTCAGTCTCAATATTCATTTAAGGTCTTTGGACATCTCTTGTTATTATTAAAAGGAAGTACTTAAGGGTTCTATTTCCCAGCACTGTCTTGCACACTGGTCAGGCAACAAGGCTGGCCATCCAATTCAGTGTGACTTCAGCAGGCAGCTCCACTCAGGCAAACAGCCTGGTTAAAGTAACCACTCCAGCATTTAAGCGACCACTTGCACAAAGGTCTTGGACAGCAAAAGGCACAGTTTACACTACTTACACTGGTTCCCTCAACTATTTCCTCATTGAAACATTCCACTATTTCAAAATATACTCTTATTATGAAGCAGAGGGGAAGAAGGAGGATCTGGGGATCACTTCTATATCTGACCATCTGGTAATCTCAAATGAAAGAAGAAACGAACAAGTCCTTAATAACCTTGTGGACATCCAGTCAAAAGAAGAAAATGCAATTAGATGCCTTGTCCAAAACGTTCCAAAACAGGGTATGTGTCAAAGTCTAGACCAGTAGATGCGCTGTGATTTTGCTCATCTGCTCTCTTACTCAGCATATTCTGTAGAGCAAATCAGGAGTAATGGCAAGACTGATCAGCATTCACGTTCCTTCCATCCATTATGATGAACTGTGCCAGGACCACACGCCTGAAATGCCATCTTCTTGATGTTCTACATCACAATCTTTGACAAAACTCCTGATCCAGGGACAGGAAAATGTCTTGTGCTTGCCTTACAGCAGGAGGTTTCCTCAGACCTCAAAGGGCTCGATGTATTTTTCTTTGTTCGTAATCAGTTAGTCTAACACAGCTTCTTCCACACATTCCAAATCCTCTGTCTTTGCTAATCCAGTAAGTGACCTTAGCCATCCACACACTGACCACCTGCAAACTCATTTGTTCTTACAACCACCACCACAATGTGGTCCAAAAGCATGAGCACCTTTAAAATGTGACCTGCAGGTTATCTGTGACACTCTAACAGTTTCCACACCAACGTGCAGCATGCCCTTTGAAACCTGTCTGTTGTACTGTGCAAGCTGTTGGCAATCACAAGCAACTGATATTGATAGTCACCTACCTATACCTGAAGGTCCACTAAACAGCATCCCAGCATCTGACACGAGTAGTATCCTCTTTTTCTGATTTAACAAGTTCATTGCATGACACCATCAGCCTTAACTATGACTTCTGCAAACCCACCTCTTTCAAAAGGGCCTGCAGGTTTTGCCCCCAGAAATATCCATTACTTGGTCACCGCCACAAACAAAAGGGACAGCGTTGCAGTTAGCTCTTGGGAGACTTGCAAGGAGGAACTTCAAAGCTCTATAGTCACTCTTTGTAACAAAGAGCTCTTACAAGTGGTTACTTTAACCTCGGAAGCAATAACCCTTAACAATCATGGGGCACTCATAATGGATAATTAACTGAGCATAGCTCACAGCACGACACTAAGGCCAGAATTGTGAATATTTTTATACTTCTAATAGAAAAGTACAGAGGAGAAATGAAGGAATTATAATAGTTCTATTTCACAACCACAGTGAATTACAATTGGGTCTCTTATCCACAATTCAAGACACATATAGGAAGCTTGTACAGAGTTAGACAAAGAAATGTATGACTGAAAGGGAAAACAAAAACAACTGTATCTGTTTAAACCTGAAGAAGAGAAAGCCTACAGACACTTGCATAGTTCAAAGAACTTTATTAATAAAGGGTCTTCAATCTACTTAGAGAAGTATTTCAAGAACCAGCAGCTCTAACTTAAGACCAGCTAAATTCAACCTAGAAAATCAAATAATGCATTTTTTTACCAAATCAAGAGGGAAAGCAGGAAACAACTTGCCAAGGCAAAGCTGGAATTACTGAAATCAGTAATGGCTATATCAACATGAAATTTTGTACTAGTGTTATAGTTCAGTGATTTTCAATCTTGTTCAATTTTCACTGCATTCTCTATTTCAGCATAAATTTCAGGTTTTATATGGACATCTGTAAATTCTGTTTTCTATCCCATATATGCTGTGTTATGATAAATGAAGTTAAACATACCTCTTTTTCTTCTGGCTTCCTTGATTTCTTCACACATCTTATTAAATTCTGGATCCAGTTCAGCAGCAATGATAGCATGAGCAGTGTCCTTCAAAGTACAAGCTCTATGTCTAATTATTTTATCTAGAAAACAGGACAGAACACTTGTTAATGTTATCACAATTCTGTACATTTGTTACGATTTTGTGCTGTTCTGTATTGTATATTACAACATTGATGCAGACAGAAGTTAACTGGAACACATTACAAATGTATGAAAATGTAGCTGGATCAATACCATAGCATGCTCAAAAATCACAGCTCAGCTCTGTAAGAGATATAAGAGTTTTCAGAAATACAAATTGTTACTTTAATCGATAGTGGCATTTATAAACAAATGCAAACGGTGAAGGATGAACACACCTAAATCAACTTGCAATCCTTAGAAACTTGCTAGAATCAGCAAGTGGACCAGTTTCTACAAGCAGCTTTACACAGTATAATGCAGTACAGCACAGAGAGTCCCAAAAGTAACAAGAGACTTGCCCAGGAATTAATTTACCCACTGGGCTCTAAGAACATTCATACAATTATACTGCCTGCAGAATCACACTGGACATCTGAATCTGTAAGGTAGACCTCACTTACTTACATTCCTTCCCTGTTGTTCTTTTTAAACTTCAAATTATTGCTTAATTTTTATTTAACAACTGCTATAAATTTCCAGATTTTGCTAAACCATTATTTTATTGCCTATACTGAATAGCTGTTTCTCATTTTAATCCATTGAAAAAAAAAAATGGCAAGAAACAAGCCTTGAGTTTGCTACATTTACATCTTTATTTGTTGAACAGGACAAAAATACTGCCCACACTGGAAGCCTAAATGTGACTCATGAAAAAAACACTTTTTCAGGGAAGACCAGTTCCCATAGCTTTGAAACACACGAAAGAAATTATTCCAGTGCTGTTGAGATTTGAAAAGTAATGGTGACTTATTAAGCAAGACCGTATGTGGAGAAAATTGACATCTAGAATGTTGCTTTTCAATGAAACCTACAACACTTATTGTTTGCTTTCTGTACAAACATATTTAATTTGTCAATCCATCCATACTGAATTATGTTTTCCAGCTGATGGAGGTACTGCAACAGCAAACAGCAATATTAATGTCTACAACATATTACACAATTAGCAGATGTAATCTGTTTTAATAATCACTAAAGACAACAATTAAGAATATCAGTGAACATCTATTAAACAAGGTTTTAATTCCAGAAACAGCAAATTTTACAGCTGGAAAAACTGCTAAGTGAAAAGCAATATCCAGTATCCAGCTCAGGTGAGATGTACACAGGTTTTCTGGGGAAATCTACAAACATAGATTTGTGAAACATTGTAATTTTTGTGATGATAAAACATAATGCACTCTTGGAGATGCAATCTTGTGATATTACACCTTAAACTTTGTTATCTGACTAACTTTTTAAGATGCTCTTGCAAAAGAGAAAAAATAAAAGAGGGGAAAAAGAAGGGAAAAAAACAACAAAGAAAAATCAAGATTGTTTGTTTGAACTACTACTTTCTTCATGTTCTGTGATGGGCAAGCCTTTCACACAGACACTGCTTCAAAGAGGCAAACACTGTGGTGTCCAACACACAATGATTATGTTTTCATGCCTTTAAAAACATTTCCTAGTCAAACAACGCAGGGAAAAAGAATAAAAATAAAAAATCTTACTATATAACCTATCTGAAATTTTATAGCAAAGTATCAGAGGAAAAAAAAACGCCCAAAGAAGTCAGTTCTGAATACCTGCACTGCATATAAAACCAGCTAATCTGGTACTTCCATTGCCTTTCCAGCTGAACAACAGGATAGAAGCAGGTACATTATGATTTCTCTGCAAATTCAAGAATGAAGCAGAGGCAAGGAGATACACCCAAGCTTTACAGAATGTTAATTATTAAAGAATGTTAATATTCAGTTAATGCATCTGAATGCATGTAACACTAATTCAGAACAGGCATCACCTTCTGTTTCAGCAGCTTATTCATACAACATTCATGCAACATACAAAATTCATACAAGAGATGGTGCAAGCCAGAAGAGCAAAACATCATCAATTGTTGACAACAAGGACAGAACTATCTTTCATAACCTACTCAATGATGAGAAACTCCAATCCAAAACCTAACACAGAAATAGCCTGATCCATCTCTCCCAGCTCAGTCCTGATGGCAAGGAAAACAAAACAAAACAAAGGCCCTATTTTGATTCCCTAAATAGATCTCTTAACACTCTTTCTCTTTGGACAAGTTCAAAGAAAACTTCTGCCACTAATTGCTCCCCAAGATGTATTTGCTATTTTATGTTTCTGTCACACTGAACCTGTGATCTGTGGTATGATGATCTGGCCTTAGAATTCTCTAGTCCCATAATACCTCCCCTAAAACTTAAAAAAACCTCTTCAGACTACATTTCCTAGAACTAAACAACCAAACCCACAGATTCAAGTGGCCTAAAAATAAGAACAAAGGGCTTCTATTAATGTCAATCTTTCCCAAAGCCCATCACCAAGTCACAAACATGCATCAGTCGCATGCAAGACAATCACAGAATCATAGAATTGTCAGGGTTGGAAGGGACCTTAAAGATCATCTAGTCCCAAGCCCCATGTCATGGGCAGGGACACCTCCCACTAGAGCAGGTTGCTCAGAGCCCCAGCCAGCCTGGGCTTAAAAAATTCCGAGGATGGGGCTTCCACCACCTCTCTGGGCAACCTGTGCCAGTGTCTCACCACCCTCATGGGGAAGAAATTCTTCCTAATATCTAACCTGAATCGACCTATCTCTAGTTTTGATCCATTCCCTCCAGTCCCATCACTGCCCGACAGCCTAAAAAGCCCCTCCCCAGCTTTCTCGTAGCCCCCTTCAGATGCTGGAAAGCCACAATAAGGTCTCCCTGGAGCCGCCTTTTTTCTATACAGAACAACCCCAACTCTCTCAGTCTGTCCTCAAGCGCAGCAGAGCCCGGGGCAGGTGTCACACACCGAGCGGCAACGGGTAACTCCGCACCGGGGGGGGCGGGAGCCCGGCGGGGGCTGCCCCGCCCACCTCGAAAGGTGGCGGTGGCGGTCCGCGCTTCCCCCCCCCCGCCCCAAGGCAGGGCCGCACGCACTCACCGAGCGCTCCCCGCCCCGCAGGAGGTGGGCGCAACCTCCGAGAACCGTGACTGACAGGCCGGCTTCGGCCTACGCCGCTCCTCGCCCCGCTCCTTGCGCGGGCCCGCGGCGGCTCCTCACGTCAGAGCAGCGGCAGCGGCGGAGCCCGAGCCGGCCCCCGGGGCAGCGGCGGAGGACGGTGCGGAGCGGAACGCTGCGCAGGAAGTGCGTCAGGACGCAGTGCGTGCGTGCCGCGGCGGGAGGCGGCCATCTTAGAGTCGGGCAAGGAAGCGGCCCCTCCCAGCCCCATGACTGCCAGGGACAGGCGCTGACCAATCAGCCGTGGGGAGAAAGCAAAGCTTTTGCTTAATGCCACAGAGAAACACGTAGCGAATGTTCATCGGGACGTGCTGGGTTCGGGGGTGGGGCGCCTCACGCCCCTCTCCGTTCAGAAATTGAACTCTCCTCCTTACCTCAATAATAAAGCAAAGCTCCTCCTCCTCGCCCAAAGGAACGTTTTTAATTCCCTGCCAGGTCCCAGCTACCCCTCCACCTCCGGTTGGGTGCTTCGCCGCTCACCGGTTTCGCTCGGGAGCCCTTAAAGTGCTGCCTTTTGTAGGTTAACGCGCCGCTCCCAACCCTCATGACGTCAGAGCAACAGCCAGCGAGCCAACGCACGACCCCTGTCACAAGGCTGCGTGGCTCTCCGAAGCTCCATCGTTTCCACAGAGCCGGCGTGACAGCACCGGAGCTCCCACGAGAGCCGGGGGCCCGGGCAGCCCCGTGACACACCCTCCCCGGCTGTAGCGGCCCTTCCCCTGCCCTCACCCAAACCGGCGCGCCGCGCCCCAAACCAAAATGGCAGCTCTCAGGCTTCGCTTGCCCTGTTGTAAGATGGCGGCCGCCAGGCGCCGCCGTGGGCGGTCAGGTGGTGCGGGCCGCGGCCCCTCCTCCTGCCGCTTCCCCCGCCGGGCCGGCGGAGAGCGGAGCGGAGGCCGCTGCGCGCACCGAACCCTCACCGGAGGGAGGCCCAGCGGGTAGGCGGGGACGGAGCCGCTCCTCCGCCCGGTCGGAGCTCGCCGCTTCCCCGAGGATTAGGGGAAAAGGCAGGAAGGAGACATGAAGCCACCCCTGCGGGCCGGCGAAGCGCGGTGAGGGTTCCCGCAGGAAGCTTGTCCCCTCTCGGCAGCCGTAGGTCGTTCCCCACCTGCCGGGGGCGGGGCTCCTGCCGTTCCCGCCTAAATTCTGGGAGGGGGGCTCCGGCCGGGGCCCGCCCACCCCGTCGAGGCCACGCGCGGCCATGAAGCTGCTGCGGCTGCTCTGCCGCCACAAGACGGCCCTGGGGCTGGGCGGCCTGTCACTCTTCGCCGCGGTCCTGCTTTACCTGGCCAAGTGCACCTCCGAGGGCCTGCGGCCGCTGCCGGCCCCCCGCGGGCTCCCGCACAACCAGCCCGCGGCCCAGCCGCCGAGGGGGGCCAGGGGACCGCAGCCCCCCGCGGCCCCGCCGCCTTCCCCTGAGGAAACGGCCTTCCTGGCCGTGCTGGTCACCAGCGGCCCCAAGTACAGCGAGCGCCGCAGCATCATCCGCAGCACGTGGCTCTCGGCCGCCGGGCGACCCCCCAACGACGACGTCTGGAGCCGCTTCGTGATCGGCACGGCGGGACTGGGGGCGGAGGAGCTGCGCGGCCTGGAGCTGGAGCAGAGCAGGCACAGGGACCTCCTCCTCCTGCCAGAGCTGCGGGATTCCTACGAGAACCTGACCGCTAAAGTCCTGGCCACCTACGTCTGGCTGGATCTGCACCTGGACTTCCAGTTTGCCCTGAAGGCCGACGACGACACCTTCGTACGCTTGGATGTGCTGGTAGAAGAGCTGAGAGCCAAGGAGCCGCGTCGCCTCTACTGGGGCTTCTTTTCTGGCCGCGGTCGGGTGAAATCTGGCGGCAAATGGAAAGAGAGCGCCTGGGTGCTCTGTGACTACTACCTGCCCTACGCTCTGGGCGGCGGTTACGTGATTTCTGCAGACCTGGTGCGCTATTTGCGCCTGAGCAGAGACTACCTGAACATGTGGCAGAGCGAAGACGTCTCCCTGGGGGTGTGGTTGGCTCCCATCGATGTGAAGAGAGTGCACGACCCCCGCTTTGACACCGAGTATAAGTCGCGAGGTTGCAACAATAAGTACATAGTAACTCATAAGCAAAGCATCGAGGACATGCTGGAAAAGCACCAGACCCTGGCTAAAGAAGGAAAGCTCTGTAAGGAGGAGGTTAAGCTCCGGCTTTCCTACATGTATGACTGGGGAGTGCCTCCTTCGCAGTGTTGCCAGAGGAAGGATGGCATCCCTTGAAAGTCTGAGGAAGGAAAAAGGCAGAATGGTGATGGACTCTGTGAGCTTGGTTACTGTTGCTCTGGGAGAATCCCAGTAACTAGGGCTTAAAAATTACTCAAAAGATTTTGCACGATTCATTATGTCACAGGCAATGAAACCCTGACACTCCTGAGAGCTGCTGCTGGGGCATGATGATGTGAAGATGTTTTAAAAAAAGGAAAAATAGATGACAAAAAAGCATGGAAAGGCTCATGACAGGATTGGAGGCAAATAATAGGTTGCAAGATCTGCGTAGCGCAGAAAATTTGAGCGAGATAACTTGAAAGAAAAGCTGCTGGAAGATTTTTTAAGCATTTTAAAGCAAGATTTATTTGCTAACGATGACGACAGGCCTTCATGCTGTCTGTAAGATTGTGAAGCTGCTGGGGGTTTTGGTTTTGGCAAGGAAAAAAGGCCAGTTTGGCAAGGTTTGAAGATTCTCACGGGGCCTTGAATCAGCTGCTGTTGCCAGTGGGAAGAGGTGCTGGTTATTGACACAAGCAGTCGAGTGAAGGGAACGGTTCTACCTGGGAGAGCTGGGGGAGGGGAGGGGCTGTTCCCGGCCGAGTGCTCCGATCTACAAGAGTGGAATTCTTAGACCTGCTGTGTAACTTTTCTGTAGGCTTTCTGTTGTTTTAAAGACATCATGTACATAAATTACCCGGCAGCTACGGAGTAAGTCCATGTTTAGAAAGATGGATGAGTTGCAGTATTTGGCATATACAGAATATACTGTTTTATTGGGGTGGGGAGAATAGTTCTGCTACAAAGCCACCCTTCAGATGTTAGGCATAGGTGGCGTTCTTAGCTTATCCTCCAGGCACACCATGTACAAAGAAACCTTTCCCCTCAAGTGACTAGGAGGTCGTAGGCTTCAGATTAATATTTTCTGGATTACTTCTGTAAAATGTAAATTAGCAGGATTAGATCAGTGGAAGCTTTTCAGAGTTCAAACAAGTTTGCCCTAACTTGGGTACCTCAGCTGAGAAAGTAAATGCTGTGTGTAGAGTCGAGAGAAATATGTTTCCCCCACCTCCTCAGTTCTTCTTTGAGAAGAATCTTGTCTCTCTTTTCAGGAGATACTTTGCAATCTAAGGAGATTAATCCTCCTGCAGCCCGAAGCTGTGCTGTGTGAATTCCCTCCTCCCCTCCACCAGCACCTTTTAGTGGAACTGAAACTAATTTTGCAGGAGGTTTAAGTTAATTGCTCAAGTGTTATGTCAGTAAATGGGATGCTGTCCCTTAGTCCTGTCTACACTACAAACAACTCCAGAGCTTGTTGAGCCATATCCAACAGTAAATGCAGACGGGACAGTCTTGGCTGTAGAACAGATCACACCATTTCACCATGATATTTAGCTTCAGACCTTTATGTAAGCCTGTAAAATTCAAACATTTTTGAGTGGCAGGTGCTCTGACACACAGAAAGAGCTGGGTTTTTTCCCCCAGTACCAACACAGTGACTTCTAGTAACCTTTGTCAGCTCCAGATCTTTCAATATGAGGAGAATTTTCACTTTTATGCCTGAAGGGTGTTGGTAATTAACAGTTTGTGGCACACTGCACTTTCACACTGTTTCATTTTCTTCTTTCCCTAGGTCAGTGTCTGTTCCCCCCCGCAAGAAGGGACAAATTGCAATGAAAAAAGGGACCCAATCTCTCTGTACTTTTGCATCTTAAATTACCAAGTTAGCAATTCATACCAAAGGAATTGAGTATGAGGGGTGGGGGGTTTTTTTGTTATTCTTGTTAAATTATTGAGGATTAAGAAAAGTCTTCTGCAGAGAATGATAATTCTCTATTTCGAAAATGTGAACAAATCTTTGACTTCCTTCTAAAGAAAGTTAAATCAAGATACTGAGAAAAAACAATGTTATTCTGGCATGTGTCCATTCAAATGCATGCTTATGTATTGGCAGCTGTGCTTTTGAGCAAGGGGTATTATTCCAAACCAAGAATTTAATGAGGTTACAGGAAGTTTCAATTGGTTTTAGCATTTAAAAAGAAGAAAAAAAAGAAAAGTATTTGCCATTTGGGGTTCACTGGTATATTGTGTGTATATATGTGTTTCAATGCTTGTAATGTGGGTAATAATTTATTTATAATTATTGAAAATGTATTATGTGTAGAAAAATCAAGGTAGTTAAGTGTCATTTTAAATTTGAGAAGGTACTGTAATGTCTGTATTGAGCAGCACTTGAATTTCCTGGTGTCCAAGCCATTATTTAGAGTACTGAGATCTGAACTGCAGATCAAAACCTCTGCTGCATGTCTCTCAAGCTAGTAAGAATGTACTATTGATCCATTCCTATCAATAACTGTATTGTTTATCCATTCCTATCAAGATTGTGTTCACGGGAACTGTTTACATGGTTGACTTGGACTTTCCCTTCCCATAACTCCCATCCCCACCCCTAAAAAAAAAGTGGGTTTCATTGTTAGCAAAAGCAGAGAAATGCTGGCTCTCCACCTGATATTTGACCCCGTGGAAAAACATTGTGATACAAACATTTAATAGTTAAGAAATTCTCTGGAATAGTTTGAAAAGCAAATGGAATCGTTTGGGAGAGAGCAGATATCCCACATGTTGGGTGGAGAAACTCCAGAAATGTATTAACTAGTCCTGGATTATTTTTTTTATATATTTTACTAGAAAGAATTGGCACGTGAAAGACCAATTAATGCTATTTTGAGTCGTAAGGAAACATTCCCTGTATTACATGAGTCACTAAAGTTTTAAAACTTAAAAGTTTCAGTCCAAAATTCATTTTCAAGTTTTGAATTTGGGCTCTCCCCCCCTCCCCCCAGGCAAAATATAAAGCACATTTTGTAGAAAATCTACATTGACTCTTCTTAAAGTAGTAATTAAAGGCAGGCTGTCTTGCATACCCTCTCAGGACCGGGTGCCCTATTTCCTGACATAGTCTCAGAAATCTAGTATATGATGGTTTTATACTTGAAAACCATGTTGTAATCTTTGTTTCTCTTGACAAATCAGGGGGAAGAGTCCCACTTCAATGGGTCCAGCACTGGGGAGGATGTATCTTAGTGCTCCTGAGAAATAAGTGATTTGGGGTCTTTATAGCAGCTGGATTAAGAGTGGAAAGTTTTGGTTTGGGCCTCGGTGAAAGTAAAATTATCCAGGAACAGATTTATCTTCTAACTTTTTTTGGTAGCCATTCTTAGTGGCAATAGGTTAGTGATGTGTTGGGCTTTTTATTTTTTTAAATTGTATTTCTGCTGGCTTCTAAGCTTCCTCTTCATAAATACAGTGCATTTTTAATCTTATTGTATAGTATGGGGGGAAATTATCACCTTAGCTTTTCTAGATATTGGTGTGTTACACACTAAGAGAGCTGTGTCAAGTCTCTGAGCTTCTGTGGGCATCCATTCAGAGCTATCCTTGAGTTCATCTCTAACACGAGTGGGTTTTGATGTTATTTATGAATGAAATCAGGGATTTTTTAAAAACCATTAAGCTACCAGAGCTAACTGATACAGTAGAGAAATCATTCATGATGTGCCCTCTGATCAGATCTAAAACTTGATACTGAAATACTTAAAGCTGACAATGGCATAAACTCAACTAGAAAGTTGATTTTGTTTTCCAGTTAAGTTATGCTCAACAAGACTTAGTTACTTTCATGTGTAAAAATAAGTAGCTAAAACAAGGGCCATACTAAAACTAACAGCTTTACTTCAACAGTTACAGTTTACTTTAACAGCTCTACATAAGAAAACCAACAAACCACCCTCAAGCTTACAAGAATTCCTGTAGTTCAAGATGAAAAAACGAAAGCCCAAAGACACACACACAGAAAAAACCCAAACACACAAACCCCAAATAAACAACAAAACCAAACGAACCCAAACCCCTGAAACCCAAGGTGGAAATTACTGTTCCTGTAACTGAACACTTTCTTTTCTGAATGCCTCACCTTGTTCATGTGACGTTTGCTCAAACACAGCTTCCACGTGTCATACTCTTTGACAAATGCTACTTTTTCTGTAGGTGAAACGCCTCATTTCTGAGCATTTACGTTTGTATTTCATCTCCGCTAATGGCTTGGGGGCCAAGGACTTAGCTTTGCAGGTTGGATGAAAAGCCTGGCAGCATGGGAAGGGAACCCAGAGCTGCATTTTGCCTGGTTTCTGTTCAGCTCGGAGTTGAAAGGTGGTTCGGGTGTCGCTGGACGCTTGACAAACTGCCAACACCTACACTGCTCTATCTTTGATCTAGAACAGACTCAAAGCTGTCGCTACATGTACCTGTGTATAAGATGTGCTTTCAGCCTGGAACTGGAACTACTTCATGCCAACATAAGACACCAGGTATTACTTTCCAATACCAACTATTTAAATACTAGCTAGTGAAACTTGGAAACAGATCTGTCCGTTCTTTGTGTGCCTTTATCAACCAAACGAGCGTGGGGTCCTCTGCTGAGTAGGTTTGAAACAGTTGAATGAAATTGCACATATATATTTTTTCTTTCTTTTTTTTTTTTCCTTTTCAGCCACAGAACTTCACCATTTGGGGGTGGGATGTGGCACGTTTGAGTTGCTCAGCATTTCTGTAGGAAATAAACTGCTAGAAACTTGAAGTTATCCGTGATGATGGAAACCCTCGGTAATCGTGTACGCCTGTTGTAGCTGTGTTTCTGTCCTTTCATGTATGCCTTCATTGGCCAGAGGAGCTGTGTGCTGTGGTTTTTAATAAAAGACTTTTGCTGTAGAGGTGATTGTTTGTTCTGTGCAAGAAAAGCTACAAGCATGGTTATTTTCTTTTATTACGCCACTTAAAAGGCGCAGAGGGTTGGCTCAGTCTTAAGCAATTGCACAGAAATGCTTCAGTTAAGCTCAGTAATAATGACTGATCATCGTGCCAGAGCCCTGAAGCAGGCAGTGGCCTAGAAGGAGTGCTGCTGGGTCACATTTATACATAAACACCTGTTCATTTATAAGTATATAAACCTGTTCATCCTAATTTTACATTGGTAGCAATATAGAGGCATGACAAACTAATCCAGTCAGAAAAAGGGTTTCTCTTGACTAAAAAGTGCATTAAATCTGCTCTCAGCTAACAAATATTTTAAGCAGTTAGACATCCATGAACACCCTTGGCTATAGTCCTGTGTTATGTTAAAAAAAAACAAACAACAAAGCAACACAAAAATAGTAGCAACATTCTGACAAAGACTTTGCTCTACTTAGGACCTCACCACCCGATATCTTTAAATTATTATTTCTGGGACACAGGAAACTCTCACTGCTAGAAGCTTACAGCAAACTCAGTCATCCAACTCCAAAGAAGGCTTGTTCAGCATTTATTCCAAGGCCAAGCAATCAAAAGTAAATAAAGACACAAGTAGAAAACCTTCAATCTGAATTATTTTGCTACGTGATGCTAGATGCTTAAGTTCTGACACGAATGACCAGAGTGCTGTTGAGGTGAACAGAAAGAGAAGTCTGACAAATAACGCCAGTCAAGGGGGCTAATTCAAAACAGGCTGCCCCAGGTCATCAGCCAGAGAAGACAGATAGCAAGATTTCTGCCAGTAACTAAGAAAGCTGCGTAAAAATAGAATTCATGGATTACAGAAAAATACAGAGACAATCAGTGTCCAAGGGCACTCAGCCTTTCAGTTTGGGAGCTAAAATAAGTCAGTTTGGATGTGAGGTAACATGGAAGGGAGCTAAAAACTAGTCCTGGGTGACCTGAGCCGATCAGAAGTACTTCCTACTGAAAGAAACTTGCCAGAACCGTACAAACCCAAGAGATTCTCATCCTGGTTGTGACACCCAACCGGAGCCATCTAACTGTCACCTGGTTTTAAGTCAGTTTTGGTTCCACCTCTGGCTTCCCCAAGTCATGCACCTCCAGGCTCTTAGCAGATTGTCAATGCCAGCCTTCAAGGCTGAAAGGATTAGCCCTTCAGATGGCTTCTCATCAAGTGCTGGGATTATTATCCCAAAAGCAAAGCAAGTTCGAGCTAAATTGATCACATTAGCTGAAGGTTTGTGGTTCACAAACAGCACAAGATTTCATTCTAGATTTTCAGAAGAGTATGAAAGCTATTGGTTTTTTTCCTCCATAACACAGGAAACCAGAATAGCCAAGCAATACATTACCCCTCTAAATCCAAACCCACCCTCTTTTGCAGCAGCCAGGCTGTTGTTAGAGGAGCACTGTTCAAAAAGCATCTGCCAGGGAGCCAAACCAAGCCTTTCAACTCACCCATCTTACCTTTTCTTTTCTTTTTTCCCTAGGAAAATTGCAAATAGAAGCCATTTCCCCACCATGACTTCCACAGGATGCTGTCCATTATCACTGCATGCCAAAACAAGCCCACTGAGCTCTTCATGCTGCTCTTATAAAGACCACTGGGTCCTCAGCTTATCACTGACCGTGGGGAATCAGCTGGGAAGCAATAGAGCAGCTGCAGATAAGGATTAGGCCCAAGTATTTTAAAGTGACATCCCCACGAGGGTATTTGTTCATCTTTTTCCCCAATACAATTAAAACGTGTACTTTTTTAAATGCATTTTCATCCAAATTAAAATCATTCACATGCACATAATGAACTCACTTTTTTTTTTATCTCTGCTATAAAGTTTTAAATTAATAGCTTACTTCCTTTTTAAAAAGTGAATAACTCAAAGGAGCTTTGCGGTCGGTTATTGAAGCAGACCTTTGAAGCCAGGTGACCTATTTGAAATGCTCCATAGTTTTCCTCTTTACTTGTCCTATGCAGTTCGGTCACCAGGTGTCACTATGGGCCTTTAAGAGACATAACGGGACGTGTTCCTTGGTAAAAGAGAAAAGGAAAAAAAGCCTCAAAGCAGGCACCTAAACAGCATCCAAAGACAGCTGTTTATGACTAAAATCTGGCTATGTCCTCTACAAAGTGTCTCCTGTTTAACCCAGACTCAAATGGATGATGCAGGAGAGAAAGAAAAACAAACAAACAGGAAGCTTTCCAATTCAGAACTGGAATTCTGAAGGGATTATCAAGGATAGAACCAACATCTTGCTCCATGTAATGAGTGATTGGTAACGCACAGACAGACTTTACAGACAAACCTCTGTGGAAGCCCAAATAGCCCCCCAAAAATGGGAGAAAGCAAATTAAAAATGATGAGCCACATTTCGGTCAGTGGAGTCAGTGAAGTTTAGACACCATTTGGGAGCCACAATAATGTGGGATTATGGAAAGATAACTAACAGTGCCTGTTATGGAAAAAAAATATGCAGCTATGATTTGCCAAAATCTTTGGATGACTTTCTCTCATCTGTGCGTGTTTGTGGTCAAACTGGCCAAAATTTACACATCAAAGGACTTTGTTGTTGTTGAGGGGAGAGCTTGGCAGGTGGAAGAGAAACAGCTTTACAATGAGGTGGACATTTTATACAGAACAAGCCAAAACAAATTAAAATCCCCAGTCCCCCTGGCCGGTCCCCCCCGCC
>WTSP01006977.1:29439-47347 GCA_025331215.1 Actenoides lindsayi | reverse complement strand
CCCTAGTCCCCCTGGCCACACCAGCACTGATACAAGCCCGGATGCCACTGGCCTTCTTGGCCACCTGGGCACACTGCTGGCTCATATTCAGCTGGGTGTCAATCAGCATCCCCAGGTCCTCTTCCTCTGGGCAGCTTTCCAGCCACTCTGTCTCAAGGCTGTAGCGCTGCCTGGGGATGATTTCTCCTGTTTTATTTCTATCATCAAATACACAGGACTTAATTTCTGTGTGTGAACTTCATGTTCTAAGCCAACATGGAAATAAAGCAGGCCACTGCCAGACTGCGTGCAGGATTCTCTACAGAGCTCTCCAAATTACATTGGGGTTTTGTTGCATATACAAAGTCTACTCACTGAAAAGGAGCAATCAAATTTGAAAAAGGAACAACAAAACCTAATTTATTAGACAACAACTCTGAATGCTTTAGTTCTCCTGCTCTTGTAATCTCCCCCAGTGCACCACACGCCTCAGAATACTAAAACCAGAGACCCTTAGAACTTGCTTATCCTAGTTATCACATAGCATCCACTTTATTTAAACGCCTGAATAGTAACCCAATACACGATTAAAGACCAGGCTTTTGGGTTTAGGTTGGCCAAAACAAAGCAGGTCCTCACCTCCAGGATCTTTGTCTGGATTGTACTCCAATGCATTGCTGCAGATCAGGTCAATATCTGTTAGGAAATCCTTGGCTGTTAAGTAGTTGTGTTTATCAATTTTGGTGATTACTGTTGATAGGTCCATGGGCTCTTTGATGACTTCAAGGTAATCTGAAACCTACAAACAAAGAGCACACAGAAATGACACAGGACCACATGAGTTCCATTTGAGCATTGCCAATTTTACATTTTTGTACTCTTACTCATTCCACATGCTTAGCTCTAATACATCAACTAAACATTCTGATTTCTCAATAAATCTATGTTGAAAACAGAAGTTTTATCAGACCAAATAAAACACAGGACTTCCAAAGCTACTTTTTCTTCAGTAGACCACCAATTTATCTTTCAAAGTAAATTTAATGGTATTTTTGAAGTAAAACATTTTAACGTAGATTTATTTTTATTTAGACTTTTTTATTAATAGTATTGTAACTCTGTCATGGGTTAGAAAGGCAAAAACAATCAGTCTGACTCAAAATCTGAGGAAAAACTAAGGAAGCTATGTTTTGTTCACCTTGTAGGTAAAGGTCTCATTAAACTGAACAGTCAAATTACCAGCTTTTCAATATCTGCTATTGATTAGTTCCTTCAATCACTTGTTCAGCAGAACTCAGACTTTATCAACTGAAGACATTAGCCTGACTGTACAGAAGGGCAGACAAAAGGGAAAGTCTTGTGTCACAAGTTCACAGCTTTCTATGGGCTTAGCTCCTAACTGGAGATTTAGCAACCCCTAGGGTCCACTAAAAAGTATTTAAGGTAATTAATGACACCATAAGGGTCTCAAGCACAGCTGCTGTAACAAAGTTCACCAAAAAAAAAAAGAAAAAAATAAACTTAGAAAATAATAATTTCTATTAATTTGTTATTCACTTCACAGAAAAAAAAAAACAACCTATACTTGATTATTTCAAAGTGGTTAAGATTACAATCAATTAATAATCCTGGCAGCCTGAGAAACAGCATTGCATTTTTCCTTTTGAAATCACCCACAAATGAGGGTGGCTGCCAAAATACTGAAGAGTTCAATATATATTCAGATCAAGCCATAGTGGCTCCAGAGGAATTTTTAGATTTTTAATAAAGTATCTGTAGACATTGGTAGAAAAAATATATTACAACATAAACTAAAATTACTGCAGTACTTCAGTGGACAGTGGTCTATCACCCCATTCCTTAAATATACACATCGAAATCTATGATGAAAAATTAAAATTGTAAAAAATTCTCTTTTAGTCTCCCTCTCCAGAAACATGATGATAACTGGTTGACAGTGATTGTGAAGCCAAGCAACAGGCTTCCTTTTCTTGTTAACACATCTTCAAAAGGAACTTTCACTGGAACCTGTAAACACTGCTGCTGAATTAGTCACAAAAATCCTCATCACCTAGCAGCATTCTCTGCAATGCAAGGAGGAGTGGAACAAACTTAACACATTTTCTAAAAAAGTCAAGCAGACAGACTGTTGTAAGAAAAGGAAAGGACAGTGCTGTGCTTAAATGCACCAAGTGGGACAAAAAAGGATTACATTTAAATTCTATTGCTGTGATGTATTAGCAGGGTTTTGGGCAAGTCTTTAAATTAAACAAACTCTCATTTCGATTCTCTCCATCTGCAAATCAAGGACAGTCATTTGTTCTTTCTTTACGTGCCCTTACTGACATAAGTTTAGCCTGCAAGTTCTTTGAGGACAGAAACTGCCTTTGCTACAAGTATGAAGAGTTTCCTGTAATTATGGATCTCCCAAGCAGTTTCCTAATAAAAATCAAGCCAAGTCACTGCTCAGAGCACGGTCACACTCTAAGCTGTCACAGTGAAAAGCTCTTCACAGTCTTTCAAAAACAGCTACCAAAAACTATGGAGAGCTGAAATTAAGAGAGGACTGCATGGATCCATGAAAGATGCACGTTCCATCCTGCATGGAATTTACACTGCAAATCTGCCTTTTACAATGTTGTATTTTTCACATCTCATATTCATCTCCATGTCTTCCAAAAGAGATGCTTCTCTTCAGAAGCAATTAAGCTTTTTTTTTTTTTAGATGCAGTTGGGCAGAATCTGATCTCAAAGTCAGACCAAACACAATCCTATTCACACAGCAGCACCTGAAAATAGATTTGCAGGTCAAAGTGTCTCATCAGTTAGGTGTGCACACTCCATAATCGACCAGTTAATGCCTTATAATCTGCTACCATCTGTGATTAATGGCATCCACGAGCAGTACTGCTGGAATTACTCAACAATACTATTAAAGCTGAATACATTACAGGACACAGATCACTTTCCCAATATGATCGTGCCCGTGATTACAATGTTGGAAAAGCTTCTGTTAAAGAATTATATTTATAGTTTTGAATCTTTCAGGAGCACTGGGAGGGATAAGAGTGACAGCATTTTAAAATGCTGATTTCAGTTATAAAATTGACAGGAATGCACAAGGTTTTTCAACAGGTCACTGACAGAGGTAAAGAACATGCTCCAACTCCTCGCATCACAGATGATGAGGCTGTGACTATCTCACCAGCCAAAAAGGAGCTTTTTTAGACTGGCAAGATCATGGGTCAAACATCTATTTTTCCCATTGCATTTTTTTCAATTCGTATTCTTTTTCTAATCGTTTCAACTTCGTTGTTTGCACATTACTGAAACAAGACCTCTTCAATATCCACCGGTTTGCTGAAGATGTTAAAGCGTTTGTCTGTGGCCAGCCTCTTGGTAACATCCCTGAGAAACAACCGCAGCTCTCTCAACGTGTTCTCTTCCTGGTCCTCCATTCGTTGCTTTTCTGCTTCTGACAGCTCCCGGGCAGGGCACGGCAGCGCAAGAGGAAGAACTTCCAGAGCACGAAGAGCTAGGGAAAAAAACAAGAAGTCAGACAAGGGAAACGTTAATGACACCGTGGCTTTTGGGATTAAGCCGCTTCAGAGTTCACTGCAGATTGAATGTGCCTCATCCATGTAACCAGCAGTGCATCCTTAACCCCCCAGTTCTCCAGTTTCCAAAACCGGTAACTGTCACGCGCAGAATTTATTCTGGGCACCGATTAACACTGTTAAATGGCAAATACCCTAACTGTCATTTACCCACAACTTCTGAAAAAGGAAAATGCCACAAATTAAAACATTCAGATCACGTTATTACTGGGTTTACTGTAACTTATTTTACCAGCCTGTTTCCTTCTTGGTGGGGGCATTGCTGCCTCATCAAGAATTAATCCTTTGAAAAACTGCAATCTGTCTTCTTCACTTGGTCTTTGAATATAAAAAACCTCTTCATACTGGATTCTGAAAATACATTTCACCTAAACAAAAAAAAAACCAAACAGAAGCCATAAGAAAATTGAGCCCCAGTCCAAAATACATGACTAATAACCATATTAAAACACCAGCCACAAGATTTTCTAAATTAGCCCCAGGAGAGAAGGTAGTAAACTCTGCCCAAAGCTGCATACACAGCCTAGGGAAAATAAATACTTGTAATTCTCACTGAATTATCTGTAGCCACTGAACTTGCAGTGTCCCATGATCCTAACAACACCCACCTCTGCAATGAAAAGAAGAGAAAGGACTGTGGGGGGGTAAAGCCTAACAACAAAAACACCCCCAGGAACTCCTCTCTCCTATGCTAAGCTTCAGAAGATGTAAAGCTAAAGATTAGGCTGTTAGACTAAATCTGCATTTAATTATATTGGAGTAATTTGTCAAAGTGAACAATGGACATCATGAACAATTTTGCCTTCTCAGCAAAGCAGCATGGAGATTATGAAAATTGGTAATAAGGACATACATCCCTCATTGAAGAAAACCATAACCATTTAATTAATAATACATTTTCAGTTTGACATATTTTAAATTAAGTTAGAAAACCATTGCAGAACAAAGTTTTTACACGTCCAAAACATTCTGGAGAGCACACACTTCCCTAACAATTCCACAATAAACTTACCTCTTCAGGCAACTCACTATACATGGACTCAGAGGTAGACAGTAGGAATATAGGGGAGAAAGATGGTATATCTTGCAGCAAAGTTAGAAAAGTAGCTCTCACAGTTTCACTGACAGCTTCCCACCAATCACCAATATGAGGCATGTAAACAATACTTGGTACTGTTCTTCGAGCTTCACGAAAGATCTAATTAAAAGAAACAGTGGTATTTAAACTAAGAAACCAATTGGTATTATCACTTCTGAATAATAAAATGCCTGTGGGCTAGGAAATGACTGTGGTATTTTATACACAAATGTTCCAGTAAAATAACATTATCTAATGATAAAGGCTTTCTAAACAAGTGCTTGTGACTGTTGGCTGCAGCGTTCCGTTATGTGCGAGGGAGACTACAAAACAACTGCTTGTCATCTGTGTTTGAAAGACTTGCTAGGACTGCACAAGCTAAATGAAAATTAAACTGGTTTGCAAACCACGCAAAATCCATCACAAACTGTTCTGAAAACTCAAAGATTTAGAAGTGAGTAAAAGAACTTGGGACCACACCAGACCAATTCATACACAAGCTAGTAAAATGAAAATCAGGATACCCAGATTAACTTGACACGAGGTATGTGACCAAGGGGGTGAGCAGGAAATGTAATTATTCTCACTAGTCAGCAGAGAGGTATCAATCACCCTCTAGAGACCCCGTTGTTTTAATTATGAAAATAGAAGGTGTCTGTGAAAACCTGGCTTTTAAGTGACACTCCAGCTATCTGTCTTTCTAGCGATGCAACTAATCCGTTCCAGAATTACATCATTTATTTATGACAAGAGAATCTTAAATGTCACCTGTGCACACGATTCTTCAGGCGTTTTGGCACTGACTGAATAAAGTGCTGGCAGATCTAGCCTGTGTACAGAGAATTTTTCAAGACTGTGCAATAGTGCTGGAGCAAGGTGCGAAGTCTGACCCGAACCCCTCTCTCCAGATAGCAGTAATCTTGGTCTGTAAGAGGTTGGCTGGTGATAAGCTGACCTGCAACAGAAGAACAGTTCCAAAATACAATCAACATGGCAACGTTGTCGTTGGATGAATGTACATTGGAAGATATTTTAGACTTTCAGTAATGAGCCACAGTTTCCTACAACAGCCTATAAAGATTCAACTAACTCTACTATACCTCAACACTACTCCAAGTCTCAGCAACTTAAGCTTTGTCTGTTCTTTGAGTTCACAACAATTTAATTCAAACTCAGCTGTGCAAAGCTATGCACATATTAAATTCATGACAATTTTTATAATAGCCAGTTTATTTAAAAGCAATTCCTTGATTATATAAAAAGACTTAATGGACTTCTAGTTAAGATATCCATTTCATCGTGTCCCTTTCAGTATTAACTACTAAAGCATCTCTTCAGCAGCCTCAGGAATCCCAGGTCAATCCATTCATCCTTTAAGTGCTACTCAAGATTTCCAAGAACCACCTAACATTTCAATACTTAATAGGACCTGAAGTAGCATTGAATAAAATCACTATTCATCTCCTATTATAGAATATGCATACACTTCTACTCAGTAGATTTCCAGACCAAAGAAAGATTTTCAAGGAAAAACTGCAAAGGTAAGCTGGTTTTTTTGTTGTTTTTTGCTGTTGAGAAGAAATCCTAAGGAGTCCATACAAACATTTTGGGGTTCTGTGGTTGGTTGGGGTGGGGAGTGGTGTGCCTGGTACTGGGGACGAGCCAGACAAAGAAAGAAGAATTAGGTTTTCCATTGAAGTCTGTTCCATTTATTAGGAAACAAACAAGTTTTTAAATTAATTTGCATTTTTCTCTCCTTCTGGCATTTTTATCTGTACATCAATCAGCTCAGGCAGTGAAACAAGACTGGCTGGTTTTATTTCAGGTTAAATATTTTGTAAAAGCTATGAGTATTGTTGACC
The DNA here is from genome assembly GCA_025331215.1 of Actenoides lindsayi. Lineage (NCBI taxonomy): Eukaryota > Metazoa > Chordata > Aves > Coraciiformes > Alcedinidae > Actenoides > Actenoides lindsayi. The sequence goes on along the minus strand of WTSP01006977.1, from coordinate 40,811 downwards.
TTTAGCTTTCCAGTTCTGGTGGTGGAGTTTACACACCCAGATAGCAATCAGAAATGATCAGAAAGATAGATTAAGGCAGGCTTACATACTTCACAAAACCAAACATAGTCCTCAGTAGTCTTGAAGATTATTTTTATTTGGACACATATCCACTCAAATGTTATTTTGATTTTGGGTTTCCCTCTCCCAACCCCACAACAAAAGCTTATATTTGGCATTAAAATACTTGATTAGGTACCTCAAACTTAAATCCTTATTTTTGAGCTTAGAATTCCATCAATGCTGTTCTGACATTACTCTTTAGCACAAAACTTTTAGGAGTTTTCCACAAGATGGCTCTACTAAACAGCAGTACTACTGAACAGTTTTCCTAACCTCATTTTCTTTACTTAGCAAACTCCCTGCAGAACCCATCGCACAGTCTGAAACTATTCTTAATAAGAAACAAAGGAATATTAGTTTATTAGTGTTAATTACTGTAGCCAGTCCAGAAAGACCCAGCCAAATTCCACGCACGCTTTCTAAATTCCCATTTTCATACAACTGTTCATGAAAAACAATGAAACTAAGGTGTTAGAAAAGCCAAATGCATTAATTACATGAGGCATCCAAACAGTTGCACACACTGAAGCTCAACGATACTTCAGATCACGAAAAAGCAAACAGTCCCTCCAATATATTCCTGCATGCCTCTCTTTCCTGCTCTTCATCTTTCAAATCAAACGGGGTGTCCCAATTAAGAATTGCTGTTAACATCCTTCTAAGCTACACCCTCCTGTTGCAAAACATTTCCGGTTACCGTGTCTAGGATGTGGCTTTTATAAACCATTCACACATCCAAAACTCTTGCCCATCCATTCACACATTTCTGTTACAGAATGCCATTGCCACCACAAAGCAACAGATCACCTCTGTTACCTCTCCCGATGTAAAAATCCCATGGGTTTAGCCATTGGGTTACATGCATTTAGAGAAACACTCACATGGTAAAATGAAGGTAGGGTTTATGTATAGCAGCTGATGACTGTTTCTTTGGTGATCCCGAGTGACAGCTCGTCTCAAAAATTGGTGAAGCATTCTCATCTTCACTATCATCTAATATTAGACTTGGTACATCTGTTCCGAGAAATTTATTAATTAGAACCTTATCACTTCTCAGTCCACGCACCGCAAACGAGAAAAGACATCACAATTTCCTTTATGTAAATTATAACACATTTTCAAATGTAGAAAAGCTGAGTTGAAACCCTCTAAATATCAGAGCACAGAATAGTAAGTACTTATTACTTCAAAAACCAAAACAACTTAAAATATTGTAGAAGGAAAAACTTTTTCACGGTGAGGGTGACAGAGCCTGGAACAGGCTGCCCAGGGAGGCTGTGGTGTCTCCTTCTCTGGGGACATTCAGAACCCACCTGGACACGTTCCTGTGTGACCTGCTCTACGTGATCCTGCTCTGGCAGGGGGGTTGGACTAGATGATCTTTCAAGGTCCCTTCCAACCCCTGACGTTCTGTGATAATTACAATTCCTTATTTTCAACCATCAAGCAGAACAACTTCATGAATATAACAAATGTGTAACTTGTTATGAAATGCTTCCTTTGGTTTTCTTTCGCAGCTAGAGGTTCCTCAGGGATAAAGTTATAAAATCTGTAATCCTCAGACTATATAGAATTTTGTACTTATTTATTTGTTCTAAGTGGCCAGATTTTCACAGGTACACTTCTTCCAAAATTACTCTCAGCATGACTACCTAGACAATGTTTATTTATGAAGAAGAGTTTTCCATCCTCAGATAATCTGCCAAAGCCTATCAAATTACTTTTTATCAAAATCAGTTTGATTTATTCCATCTCCATATGCTACACCTTAACTATTTTTAATTGCTTTGCTAACATAGTGGCATAATGAACTGAAGTACTTTCTCTACAGACCCTCAGAAACTAAAAGCTAAATGACTATAGAATCTGCAGGGACAAGCAGCTGCAAAAGATACAAATAAGGCACTAAAGCAGAACCACCAGTTGACAGTTGAAAATCAGGTAGTGCTAAATGAGCTACCAGAGCTGCAACAGGATGAAAAGTAGACTGCTGCAATTTGGTAATGGGGGAAAAAAAAACCCGCTGCAAGATCTTTCTTTGCCCTGGGAAAGGAGTTTAGTGGGAGTGACCCTAAGCAAGCCTGCTAGTTCTCATTCCCACAGAGAAATCAGTCTGCAGTGATGGGATGAGACCGCTCACGGCCACTCAGCTGGACGGTAAGAGCAGTGTAGAGGCCGTGTCTCCTGAGGAACAAAACGCTCTGCCACGGACAGGCAGCATTTCTGAGGGCAGCCCAGAGTCACTGCAGCACACTGCTCTTCAGGGCAGGCACTGGACATCCTAATAGGAGGTCAAGCTGGCCACAGCCACTTCGAAAAATGGACTGCTGTGAAATCAAAGTGTGAAGTACAGAGAAATCCAAGTGTTACTCTCAAATACAGGACTCACTGCATGATTTGCATGAGCTACATAAAGCCACAGCACAGGTCCTGCTACACTGATCAAACCACCAAGAGACAAAGGAATCACCTTCAAGGCAGCATTAAGTGTTGGAGACACTATCTAAGGGCTATGCATCTAGACACAGGGCCCCAGGAAAAGCTGTTAAGAGACAACAAAGGTTCCCTTAGTTGTCTGTGTGATGTGAGGAACTGCATATGGTATTAATATCCTGCTGGTATGGGGTAAGGACATGTCACAACCCTTGGCAAGGCAAGATGCACTCACACACCTGACACTCATTCCTCAGGGGACAAAGGCAAAAAAGGCTTGCAGACCCCAAGCAGTGGCCAAAAGCTAGCTCATAGGAATCAAAAACAGTTCAGAAGCTGCTGGACATTTAGCTCCAGGCAAGGTTAGAGGCCTCTGAATCAACTGGACATCCTAACCCTTGGCTCACTGCAGTACCTGAACAGGCAGAATTTTTGCTGTATCAAACACAGCCCACAGTGTATGTCCTGTGCTCATGCACTGGACACAGCTTTTGCTTCCTAAAATACATAGTAATTAAAAAAATGCAGCCCATCATTTAATCCCAAGCATCAAGCCCCTTTGCTTGAGTGGCTGACTCACTGAATTATGAGAAACATTAGTGAATTGCACAGATATGTAGAAAACCAGATTCACAGATGGCAAGCACACCAGTAAGCATCTGCTATACACCTGGCTCTGAAATCAAGGGGAAAAAAAAAAAGTAATATACATTTATGTTTCAAATCGTTGCACATGAAAGTGGATGTTGCTGTTTTTAACACAGATTAAGATTATTCAGTATTTTCTCAGGTTTAAGGGGGTAAGAAGAAAAACTCAAGTACAGAGGAAATGTTAAAAGAAGTCTTAGTTCATGTATCTTCAAAATGATCTACAAAAAATTATAGTAGAAGTGCTGTAGCAGCAAAATTCTCTAGTAAAACTATATGAATGCTTCCAAACTCACTTTGTTAGCAATAATTAGCAGTAACAAACAGGAACGTAAAGAATGTAGCCAAAGAAAATATTGTGAACTAGAACTTAACAAGGACAGGTAATTCCTCATTCAATTCCTCAGCGATGACCATCTCTAAATTGGGCATTACCAGCAGGTTAAGAGCAGAGAGACTAATTACTTTGGTTACGAGAGCCTCACATGTTTGAGGGAGCCTAAGATGATCTAACTGCAGCTGCAAGCCAGCCCACTTCCCCCTACCCACCAGAACATCTTCCCAGGCCCTGTTCCCTGCCAACTCCAACACTTGTTAAAAGCTCCAGTTATCCCCCAGTCAGCAGAAAACGAACCCGACAAAAATGCATCATTTTTTGGATGAGTTTTACTGGCTAAAATGGTTTAACAAAGGGCCTGACGTACTCAAGTAACTGGCAGATACAGAGCAAAACTGCACAGCTGGGCTGGAGGGACTGCAGCAGCCAGCACAAGGATCAGCTTAAGCTGCCTGGGCTGCACTCTGAAATTGTGCTCTGGAATGGGAATGAAAAGAAAGTCGGGGCTGTCACAGATTTCCAAGTGAATCACACACAACCACAGTACTGTTTACACAGCTGGGGGGTGAGGGTGATCCCAGATCAGAACAGTAGAGAATAGTATGTCAAAATAAGTAGGTATCAAACACAAGATATCTTGTACAACGTTTAGTTTCCAAGAAATGCCCAGGACAACTATTGAAGTGTATCTCAGAGCAGAGCTGGGTACAAAAAAAAGCCAGAACCTATTGACTCCCTGCCAGTCAAAACAGTCAGTTGCATTCCTTCTTATTCCCTGCTTCCTCGATGCACTCACATCACTCCCACTGCAGCAGGGTTCTGGCACACCTCTGACCCCTTAGTGAGTTATTTTACTCACTAATTTGGCAAAAAGCAAACTTGACAGAACAGCAAATAGTTCTCCACTTGCTAAGCCAGCAGAATCGACTCAGAGGATCAGGAGTCCATCAGGCCAGGGACTTTCTCCTTAACCAGTAGATGACCATCACCCAGGCTCAGGTACCTCCCGAGCACCTGCTGTGCTGCCAGCTCCCCATAGCTGCTCTGCAGCCCATCCACAAGCAAGGATTGGAGACAGCCAACTGACAGGACAGGGGCACGTGCTGACACACTGAGCAATGTTATCTCACTGTTTTCTTTTGTTCTGCCATCATTATTTCTTGTATTTATATTGTAAATTGCTTGGGGTTCTCCTCTTTGTTTCAGGTTCTCCTCTTTGTTTCAGGTGGCACTCAAACCTATGGGATCTTGGTCTATATAAGTGAGTTCATTCAATTCCACAGCAACCTGGAATCAGCAAAAATCATCACGCAACGTCCAAGCGACCCATATTTAGGTACCAACAACACCGAATCAAATACACACCAGGCTGAAGGGTCGCGACACAAGAAAGTCTGCTGAAGTATAAGTCTGCTGAAAATACCTGAACCACATACCTTCACTTTTGTCACCCTGGCTAAACTCAGCATGAGGAAACACTTTGTGTAAAACCTCCAGAAGGTGAGCGAAGGTACGTTCCAACAGCGGTCTGATCACAGGAGACAACGCGTGTCCTGAAGACGTCACGGCACGTTGAGAAGCAGGCACGATATTCTGCATTGCATGGTAAAAATCCTGTGCACTGAGAACTACTGAAGAAACATCAAGCTGTAGTTTCTGACTGCTCACGTAAATCTGGGGATAGCGTCGTCTCAGGGCAATCAAGGCAGCCTCAGTGCAAAGTGCTTTTATGTCAGCTCCACAGTACCCTAGTGCACACAAAAAACCAAAAATATCTTCCATGAAATAGCATTGCTGTGCTACGTGTATTTCAAACACATCTAAAGCTAAAGCCAATCAGGAATACTTAATTTTCGAGGTCCACAAAAGAATCTGACAAAAGGTGTCAGGTCATAATCGAGTGACAGTGTTGTGCACCAAGAAATTATGTCCAGGTATGCTGAAATATAGTAAGAAAAATTCCAGGCTGAGGTTAAAATTACCTACATTTTCACTATATAGTGTGATATTTCCAGCCCAGGGTTATAGGTTTGTCATTGTTCTTTCTTTTTCTTTAATACTGTCTGAAGTATGTGTGCCATTATAACAGGCTAGCCCCCCTCTTCCTTTTTTATTTTAATATCTTTGCATTAATATATATTTTTAATAGCAAAGTAATTTTGTTACACTGAATGAACATCAACGACTTTAAACTTTTACAGACTGAGAAAATGAGCAGTATAAAGAAACATGTTTCATGGGTAGAATATGAAAGAGATGAAAACTCTTGCTAAAAAAGCAGCCTTGGAAAAACGTGAACATTTACTATCAAGGCTTTGTGAGTGTTTCCTAATTTTACTAATATGACTGAAAGAGCAGAAAAACTATTAAAAAGCACTAGAATTTTAATTTAGCCTAGCTTTGTGAGTATCTACGGGCAGCTACCTATAATTGCTTAATCCTTACTGAAAAAGGCAGATCTGATCATTATGAAATACTGAGACGCTTAATACCTTTGTGTCTTCTGCAGCACTAGTGGTGTGGAGTTTTTCCCCAGAGCTAGAAATTAGATTTCAAATTCTTCCCTATCTCTCAGCAAGAGCCATTAACACACCACTGGATTTTTGCAGCACCACAGCTCTGTCTTGCAAAAAAAAAATGTAAAACATGACTCCAGTGGGAAAACTTCTTAGTAGAGGAAAACGTGTTGCACTGAAGTATGGCCACATAAAAAGTTAAGGGTTTGCAACAAAGTGTATACAGAAGTTAATTAATCAATTCTTTAGTTAACTTATTTTCAGTACTTTTTTAAAGCAGACTTCTCCCTCTCCAGGTCTGACACCATTTGCACTTTTTCTGCTCTGTTTTTATAGTGACCTTTTGGCAGCACCAATGCCAAACTGAAGCCTGCCTTGTTTCTCTCTCTGTCCTCTCATAAAGTCAGTGCTGCCTGGCATACATATTTTTAAAAGATCCATTCAGCAAGAAGGAACAAAGCCAATCCCATACACAGTGTTCAAAAAATTAAAAAAAGGAAGCAATTCATATGGAAGATAGGTAGTTTTCCATCCCCTTCTTTCAAATATATAAATTTGGGGGATAATAACAAGAGATCAATTTTTCATCTATAAAGATTACTTAAATCAGCAGAGGCTTCAAATTCCACCCAAGTTTCTCATATATACTTGAAAATAATTTCTAAAAACCAACTAAAAGCCAGATGGAAGATCACTATAAATATCAAGAGTCCTTCTGCAACTTTTAAACTAAGCACTCCAATTTTATAGAAAGGTTAGTAGCTGTAAATGGGTAAACTTGATGAGCACACACTGTGATTGTTATCTACAAAGTATGTGGCAATTCACATTCACAAGTCACCTTGAAATACACAAGCCATTTGAAATATGTTCAAATACATCTGTTCTATTAATCAATAGCCAAATAATTACGCTGGGGGTTTCTGCAACCCTCATCATGAAACTAAAACCATGCAGGCACAATCCATCAGCCATGTGAACCCGTTAGAGAGTAGCTACAGCTGCATCAGAGAAATCAAAACCAAGGTTTTTCCTCTAAATTCTGCTTTATTCTTTCAAGATCGGGTATCACGCTCCCATTTAAATTGGAATTCTCATCTAACAAGCATAGTGGATTAAACAAAAAAGGTTGGGGAACGCTAAACCAAAAGTTTAAATGGAAGATGTGCTAGAGATACACAGCACCCTGAATGCCTGTCACCTTAAAAACTACTTCAGTATTTTCCTGACAAAAGCTTCAACAGCTTAGGAACTATATCCTTTCCAATTTTTCTATTAATAAATGCTGTAATATCACTTTCTAACAGTCATTTTAATCACCGCATGTACATCTCCAAAGAATTGCAGAATTAGGCAATAATAGCCCGTAGCCTATTTTTAAAATTAAATCCTCAGGTGATCAGATACACAATTAGTCTCCATTTCTACTTTTCATTTCTCAGGAGCAATTACATTTGAAGACGAATAATTGGAGTCTCTCTTTGAGGGACTCTCTTGTGCATACTGCACATCCATCTCGGTGACAGGAAAACTGCAAAAATCCTGTACCTTGTGAAACGTTAAAGAACTTTTTAAGAAGGAAATGCACACTGATTAAGAGGAAAAACATGAAAAGGAAAAACATGAGTAAAGTCTCGTCAAAGCAAAAGAAAATGTATCATGTCAACATAAATCACCTGAATTTATTTATGCCCCAATTCAGTCTATAACATAAACCCAAGGGTCAGTGCGTTTGCTTCCATTTTCGAACCATCTCACAAAGGATGTTCAATTTGGCACAGAAAATGGACCGGCACACCTGAACTTAGCACAAAACAAGTATTCTTGTCAAGCAGCTCATTTTGTTCTACCCATCGTTACCACGCTCTGCTAAACATTTTCCAGGTACAAGTCTCAAAGTGCAGGACAGCAAAGAAGTGGGTTCCCACACAGGTTTCCAAAGAATGAGCTTTTATCACTGAAATTTTAAAGCCATGCTCGTACACCTCTTGAAAATTTCTTCTGCCTGATATCCACCACAAAACCCTGCAACGAACCCCTATGGCACTGGGTGAAACAATCCACTTCTTCCAGTTTCTGTCATGCAACTCCCTGCGACAATGGACTGCAGGGAAGAAGAGTTAGTGAAGAACTCAGCGTTATGACAATTACGAACAACTACTATGGGGGTTTTTGGAGAAATAGTGAAAAAACATGAACACTAATGCCCAAACTTCCCTCTCCAGAGTTACATTAGAAGGGGAAAGAAAAATCTAACAGGTACCATTTTGCTGCAAAATGCTCCTGCAGTAATAAGCACAGAATACAGTATTTTTAACAAGCATCTTGAGCGTGATCGTTTGTTTCTTTACAATTCTATTTAACTTTACTTAAATAACCCTCACTACACTGTAAAAAGATGCATCTGCGAGATGACAGATGGAGGAATTCACACTTTTCGGGTTGCTAATACGGTTTGTTTCCTACGAGACTGAGTTAATAGGTAACAGTCTCTCTACCTACGCAAAGTTAGCATTCGGAACAACGAAGTAAGAAGAGGTAAGAAAGGATTTACAAAGTTCAGGATATCTGGGGCTCCATCTCCAGTCAGGAGAAAAAAAACCGTAATAAATGATTTGTGTTTACTGAAGGTATTAATAAGACATCAGTGTGTGGTCTTCTGAGCAACTCTATGCTCTCCCAAGCTGCTTCACTTTGTCTCACACACATTGCAGTCATGTGGCCGTTCAGAGAAACGGGTTCCAGTTCTCCCATACATAGAAATCTCCTAAATGGTATGTAATCCATAACACCTGGGACAAAAAACAACCCTCAGGAAATAACCTATTTTTTTGCAAGTCCTGAGGCTTTTCCTTTCTAATTTCTTTATAATTACACCCCTGGATCTTAAAAAGTTCTGAGTCACACACACATCTGCTTCCCCAAAGTCATTTACTTTGGTAGTATTTCAGCCGGTTTCTTCATTAGGATCCATACGCTCGTAGTTAAGTGTTGCCAAGGTTGCTGAACTGGAGAGAGGTATAAATCATGCTGTGTGAAAAGCCTGTCGAGTCTAGGCAGCTTTTCCTGGGGGAAGAGGGGGTGTTGTTTGGGGGTGTGGGAGGGGAAGGGGTTTGTTTTTAAAGAGAACCTGCAGACGAGAGGAAACAGCAGACCAGTACGTACTGTGTATCGGTATCGCGAGCGTGCCAATGAGTTTGATTCGCAGTGGCCACAAAGAAACTGGAAAGTCTGTTTCGATAATTAGCTGCTGCAGATTTCAGTTATAGAAATGATGAGGCAATCTCAAGATGAAGAAGATAAAACAGTCTTACTTCAGCTGTTTTAAAAAGTCCTTGTAACAGTCAAAAAGTTTTAATCTCGGATGTATGGAAACATTTAAATTCCAAGATACAGAATGGAGACAATCAAGTGCATAGTTGGACAGCAGAAAAGCCAAAGAAAACAGAAAAGGGTATTTCTCTTTGTTAGCTGACTTGTCCAGAGAACAGACAGACTTTATTGAGCACAAAGAAAGTCTTCCACTCAAACCTACCAACGGCTTTTGCCTACGGTCGGACATTTGAAATACATCACTGTGTTCTCAAGGCAAAAATACGGGGAGTTTTCAAACACCAGGGGTCTGTTCCATCTACTCCCCTCTCTCCCACTAAGCAGCACCACGTCTGTGCACAAACCAAGCAGAATTTACACGAAATGGGGTTGGCACATGCTCTTATACCCGGCAAAGCTTAAACTGGGAGTCTGCTGGATAGTTATGGTTTTCTCCTCACCAGAAGCTGTTGAGGTCTTTGTGCATCAAAAGCGGAGGGATGCTGCTTCGATGATAGATGTCCCTGTGGATGAAGAGGATAATTCCGATGTACTGCAGCTGACTGAATGGACTGATGTTCAATTTAAAGTTCTTATTTCTCTGATGATGGATTCCAATGCACAGATATTTGAGACTTTCCTTTTTTCTGAGAACTTCAGTGCTTGTCCAAGCAGATGACTGACAGAGGATGTATCTTTGCACGACAAATTGTGGAGAAGAGATTGTGGTGTGTTTTAGGGTCATTTCCTCTGTTAAATTCACTATAAAAATACTTGGGGTTTTTTTTTCTTATTAGCTTTTAAGCAGCAGGTTTATCTTGAACAACCATTCTCCATTCAGTACAGCAGGTCTTTGGGTGCTCCAAATGCACACTTAATGTACTCTTGGTGTGGTGCTTCCCCCCCCTCTGCCTACACCTACACTTTTGAGGTTGTTCTGTGCTAGCAATCTGGAAAAAAATTCATCTTTAGAAAGGCTGGTTAGTTTGTTGGATTTCTGTCAGAGGAGAGCATGCCAGTCAGTAAAAAAAAAACAAAACAAAACAAAAACCCACAAAAACAGAAACCACCACATAAGTACAGACAATTTTTTTTCCCCTCCATAAGCAGACAAACACCCCCAAGTCTCCCTATCTTTTCTGTAATACACTAATTTCAAAGGAAGTCCACCTAAAGATTCCAATTCCCACTTCATTTGCTTCTCTTTGAGGGTATGCATCCTATATAAGGACAGAGTTGTTACAGAAAGGAAATGTGATCGTATTTTCAGACGACTACTACATACTTATTTTGTGTTTTAGTAAGACAGAAGCATATTTTGTTATTACAAAAAAAAAAATGAGTGTTGTAAGTAAAGAAGTTTAGGAAAGTAAAAATAATAAAATATCTTGATACGTTTAACTTCCGAGTTTTACAGAGAAGAGAAAGCATCTATAGTAAAACTCCTAACATCATAACACTCACCAACACATTTTTCAGCCAGTTCTCCTAAGAAAGGATCTGACAATTTGGGGTTCCAATCCCTGGTATGAATTTGTAAAATGTGCTTTCGTGCCTGGTTTGGGAAAAAAAAAAAAAAAAGAAAAAGAAAAAGAAAAAAAGACATCAAAATTAGCAAACCAAATCCATGTCATATTTTAGGCAATAATATTATTAATTCATGTGAATATAAAGTTATTTTACCTGTTTTTGAGATGTCACTGAGATGCATAAAACAGAACTTAGCACTCAAAAGTCTCTCAAGAGCAAAGGTTTTGGGTTTTTTATTTTCATATATAAGCAGCATTTTTTTCAGTATCATAGATTCATAGAATTGTCATGGTTGGAAGGGACCTTAAAGATCATCCTTAAAGTTCCAACCCCCCCATGTCATGGGCAGGGACACCTCCCACTAGAGCAGGTTGCTCAGAGACCCATCCAGCCTGGGCTTAAAAACTTCAAAGGATTGGGCTTCCACCACCTCTCTGGGCAACCTGTGCCAGTGTCTCACCACCCTCATGGGGAAGAAATTCTTCCTAATGTCT
>WTSP01006977.1:0-29339 GCA_025331215.1 Actenoides lindsayi | reverse complement strand
TCCCTCCAGCGTGTCAGCCGCCCCACACAGCTTGGTGTCATCGGCAAACTTGCTGAGGGTGCACTCAATGCCACTGTACATGTCGCTGACAAAGATGTTAAACAAGACTGGTCCCAGTACTGATCCTTGAGGACTCCACTTGTCACTGGTCTCCACTTGGATACCGACCCATTGACAACCACTCTTTGGGTGCAGCCATCAAGCCAATTATTTATCCACCAAACTGTCCATCCATCGAACCCATATTTCACCAGCTTGGAGACCAGGATGTCACGTGGGACAGTGTCAAAGGCTTTGCTCAGGTCCAGGTAAATGACATTGGTTGCTCTTCCCTTGCCTATTGATGTTCTCATAGAAGGCCACCAGGTTTGTCAGGCACGATTTGCCTCTAAGTGGTATACCCAGTATACCACTTACACATTTTAATTGCTATTTAATCAACAACTTTATTACACATGAACTGATCAAAACTCATATTCTAGGAAATATCATAATTTAGGATATTCCAATTAGGAATTATCATAATTTTATAATTTAATTTTAATTGCCACACCTATGATTAGGGGCTTCTACTGTAAAACATCTCACCAATTAATTTATGTCTGAGTAGCACAATACATACACATGAATTCCAAAACTACTTCCTTTTAAAATTTTACAGAATCCAAATACACCTATCAATAGACAAAGTAAATTTAAGTATAGATTCATAAAATATTATAGCTGAGTTTATAAAAGTGTAAAACAACAAACTGAAACGTTCCTGTTGCCAGTATAATAACGTCTAGCTTTTCATGTACCATTTTGCTGTGCTTAGCAGTCTCTTACCATAACTTTCAAAACCCAAATAGTGAGGGCTCATTATACAAATCCATAGAAAATGAGTTTTTAGATCAGTGGCTTAGTTTACTGCAAGCAATTTACCTCTACATTTCGTTTTAACTATATTCTGAAGATCTGAAGTTCTATGCAATGTGTTACTAAAAAAATGTCGTCCTAAAATTAAACATTCTTACAAGTAAAAAAAGGCATATTTTTATTTCATAAACTGTCAGGCATTCAAAAGTTTAATATACTAGAAATGTTTATTAATAAATCTGCTTTGTAAGTTTTACCTTTTGATCAGGCAAGTTGAAAAGAAATTCCCTGTCAAAGCGACCAGGTCTCCTGAGTGCAGGATCTATAGAATCCAGTCTGTTTGTAGCACCAATTACAACTATTTCACCTCTATTATCCAGTCCATCCATAAGGGCAAGAAGAGTAGACACTATAGAGCTAAAAGAGAGTTTTCAAAAAAAGAATGTATAGGGAACTCTGCGAGAACTTTTATTTTTTCAACAGCAGCATGAATAATTTCAAAGAAAAGAAAAGATAAAAAAACCCAAACAAACAAATAGTTGCACAACTGCTTCAAGTCTCAAAGCAAGAAGAAACTTTTTGTTATAATCCGTATTAGGACACCAGAAAGGATTCCATCAAATTCAAACTTCCTCCTTTAAAAGTTTTGGGAAATGTGAACTACTCAGGAAGACATGTATTGAAGGTCTGAAAAGTTCTCTTCCACTAGCAGTGTATGCATCGTCCTGCTTAGAGCAGCTGTAGCACCAGGCAGAAGAAAGGTACATCCAGACAAAGCCACACGTTCCCATAACCTCCTAGCCTTCTGTTCCCCAAAATTTCCCTCTTGTCCCCCCCTCAGTTGCTTGAAGGGAGATGTACACACAAATGCCACCACCTATAGAAAGAAAGATACAAGTGCATTGCCCTAAAAAGCACAGTAAAATTGAGATTGAAGGCAGCCAGGAAAAATTTCAGCCAGCACTGAACTATGGTAAAAACCCTTTTAGAAAATGACACGCTGGCACCTCAAGGTGTCTGCACACCATGCCATCCAGAATCAGAATGACAGGGGTGTCCACTTTATTCATGGAACATTACAATTCCTCATTGTCAAATAAACTTTTTTTCAAGTGCTTATTCCGTCGGGCTGGCGACAGACAATCTGCTTACAGTATCAAACCAGCACCCAAAAGAAAGGCTTTGGAAATCTTGAAGGTGGGGATGTGGCTGCAGGGCAACCTCCACTACAGTTCCATTCCCAGCAAATTACAGTCTGTCTGAAGAACTGAAAAAGACAACGTTCGACACCAAAACAACTCCACAATCTGTCCTTTCTAGTATTAAGTGGGCTTAAGCAAAAGTAAAAGCTTTCTTGGGAACTGAGCAAAATTACACCTGAGAGTTGATGAGGATAATGTAGCACAGGAGAAACATTACCTGTGAATCTGATCTTGGCGACTAGAGCGAACCGGAGCCAAGCCATCTATTTCATCAAAAAAGATTATAGAGGGTCTCATCAAGTAAGCCTGGCATGCAAAAAAAAAGAAAAATAAATTTATTTCCCTGTTAATTCACAATTTATTCATCAACACTGAGAAGTTGGGGTTTATTACAAAGCATTTATATGCTAAACTAATGCATACATTGAGAGACCTTTGTTAAAAAGCACGGTCTGAAAATAAACCAGACTTTCCAACTACAATAGTTTCAGAGCAAGAAAGACTGCATTCTCCTTTGAATAAGCAAGATGGCACCAGTGTATCAGTTTTGCTGGGTGCTGGAGAGATTAAAGACAAACTGAGCCACCTTATACTGAGCTACAGAAAACAGCATCTCATCTGCCCATAATCAGGTCGTTTAGACATTTTGTGTCTGCAAACAGCATTTGTTTAAAGCCACTGCGTTACACTGCTTTGTAAAACTCTCCTCTGTCCCATCACCTTCCAAGTCAAATAAGGGCACAAAAATATACATACAGCCAATGCAAACCTGCATCCTCCTCTATATTGCTTTTATCTTTACGGTGCCAGTCAAACTCACTGATTATTTCAATTTTTTTTGTTTCAATCTTTACCCAAACTACTTTGTCTGCTTCATTAATGGGCAACTCAAAAGAATCCTTCCTCATTTTTCAGAGCAAGAAAAAACTACTATCAGCATTCCTCTAGTTTTTCATCTAAATACTTCATTTGGACAAATCCTGCCCAATCTACAAAAAAAATTAACAGTTACTTTCAATTGCAAATAACTTTGGCTGCCTAAAACACACACAAAACCAACACAGAAAGGTGAAAAATACGTATGTTCTTCTAACCTGATCAAACAGGAGTCGAAGCTGACGTTCAGATTCACCAACCCACTTACTGAGACAGTCTGCTCCTTTCCTCATAAAGAAAGCCACCTTTTTGTCTCCTTGACTGCATTCATTAGCTAGAGCTCTAGCTACCAAGGTTTTACCTGTTCCAGGAGGACCATAGAATAAACAGCCCCTGAAGATAAATGGATCAACACAGTCACAAACTTATTTTATGTCTCCTGAAAAACTCCAAGTCAAATTTTAAAATGCAGACAGGGAGCCTGGAGAAGAAAGACTTAAGTTTGAGTATTATTAGTGTATTCAACACAACTTCATAAAAATCTAAGTTTGTTTTATGCTTTCAAATCAGTAATTCTTTCCTTTGTAGAGAACATTAATCAGAGGAGTATTAAGCTTCCAAAGGATTATTTTACACTACTTCAACACCTCCTTAAATATTGAACATTAGGTAATACTTGAATCAGTGTTTGTTCCTTCATTGGAGAGATGTACTTCCTTCAGATTACAAAAATATCCCAAAGTTTTCAATTTACTTTGTGTGTGTGATTTACATAGGTACACAAAGATGCCCGATTAATAAATATTAAACCAATAATATACCATTATTAAGATTACTTCTATTAACGAAATATCAGCATTTAGCTTGATCTAGTAAAATATTTGGTAACATAATGGAAAAAAAAAAAGGTACTACTAAATAGAACACTTGAGAATTCTTTCTTTGACCAAATCACAAAGTTTACCTTCCTACCACAAGCAAATAAACTGAATTTTTGGAACTTGTCATCCCGCTTATTACATTGTGATAGACAAGTGGGGAAGGAAACATGTAAGTCTATTTGAACTGTAAACACTTCAGGGAAAGAACCAGTCTCCTATATATTTTCAAGTGAAGCATTCTTCAGAGCTTAACAAAATAAAATACAACAGTAACAGTAAATACACCTACCTTGGTGGCTGAATTTTGAATTTTTCAAATACTTCTGGATAGAGAAGAGGAAACACTACCATTTCCTTAAGTGCGAGGATATGATGGCTCAATCCCCCTATACTATCAAAACACACCTTAGGAAACAAAAAAAAAAGCATACAAAGTACATATTGTAAAAGCTTTCCACAAAAGTACCTTTAAATAACATATCTGAAAACAAATTGCAAACAACATTGTACCGATCAGCGGGAGCTCCCTGAATTATGGAAGTGGAAAAAAAAAAGTTGAGAAAGTCAACCCTTGGTTGCTCACATGAGGTTTATCTGCTTCACAAGTTAACTGTGCCAGGGATACCTGAACATCTACCAAGATCCTGCCCAAGAGCATTTTCAAGCTCAGGCACAGCACAACATGAATACAGCCAAAGTACTTCTAGACAATGGTTCAGCTGTAGCAATAATTCAGCAGCTTCTGCAGAACACACAGCAGAAACTGATGTGCATCCCTGTTTCTGAACGGGCAGGGGACACACATGGCAAGCACCTGGTTGATCTTCTCTTTTCTGCACTGCTCAGCATAGCCCAGCTTTTATTAAAAAAAAAAACCCTGTAAACACAGAAACACTTAGGGGTTTTTTGTAGCCCAAAGGAACAGAGACAACAGCTTTGGAAAAAAAGCAAAGAAAGGGGGGTGGGGGTGGAATCAGCGAGCTTATTATGAATTTACTTCAATGAGAGGCTGGGGTGAATTCTGCATATTCATAATTGCAAGAAGGAAAACGAAAAGTTCTAGTAAAACCTACCGATTTATCAACAATCATAGGGTCAACATCAGCCAAACTTGCCCCAACTTTCACACGTTCTCGCAGGATTCCGCTAGCTAAATCTTCTGCTCTAAAGTTTAAAGGCAGGCACCTATTCAACAACAAAAACACCAAATAAATATTGTTCTGATCGTTTAGCTGGAATGGAAAGAACCAAAAGATTGAATACCTTCTCTCTGAAAAGACAACCTTCCTGGACTGATAATTTAATCAAAACTAACCTTTTTATTGTGGAATTTATTCTTTTATATCTGGAAGTTCCTTAAGTATAAAGATAGGTTTATACTTCCATACAGGTATTTCAATCTGGAGAACTAAACTGGACAGACAATTCAGATGAAACACAGAAGAAACAATGTTCACAAAAAGAATGGGACACACTCCACTGGCAGTGAAGTGCCTACTGTTCAGTATGGTAAGAAAAGGATCAACAGTAGAAGGAAAACAGAGTTTTAAGACTAGAGCTCATTAGAGTCCAAAGAAAGGAAATAAAAATATTTCTTGCAGATCAGTCCTGAGTCACACCTGACTCTTCCAGCTTCTGAGTGTATACAAAGAAGCTTTAAGCCTCTACACAGATATTTTATCAGGTCAAATACACAGAGGGAGAAAGAACGGTACCAGTAAGGTACAGGTTACACCTAGAACTACACCTCCTGTAGCTGTACACACTGCTAGAATTTCTCAGGATAGAAAAGGGAACAGTGTGGCAGGCAGGAAAAAATGGAAAAAATCTCAGGAAGCACTTGTTCTTCTGTTTAGTTTTTCAATTATTGCATCTGTGACAGTGAGTATATTTACCCACATATCTTACCTATCTTCCACTTTTAGATAACTGGTAAATAAATGTAAGGTCAAAAAAGCAGGTGTTGGATGTGTAGAATGCACATCTTGCTACACAACAGGAAGAGAGAAGAATGAGAGATAGTACTGGGAGTACAACTGAACTAACTGGGACCAAGTAACACCAAGAATAAAAATCCATTTTAACCAACAGTTGTTTGTCTTATAACCCAACCAAATCAGCTAGATATTCTTATCTTTCCATTTTTGAATCACTATTGTTAATTATCTACTTATAAGACTTCAAAATCTATGTTCATAAATAACCAGCAATCCTCCTAAACTGTACTGCAGACTGACTGAACATTACAGAAGAGTTCCTGCTTGTTTACTGATGAATAGCAAAAATCAAACCCTCCTAAAGATCAAGGGTGTTTTCATACCTATTTCTTGCTCTAGCCATGCTTTTAGATTTTCTTCTTTCAAAACGTTCTTCATCTGAAGAGGTTGTATCACTGCTGTGAATGGCATGCTTCTTTCTCCTATTGAAGTGGCAAAATAAACATAAAACTCAGTCCTTTCTGAAGCAGAAAGACACTTTTTAATTCTTTTATAAAAGCAAAATTGAAATGACAAGTACCATACTGTTCAGATTTAAGATACACACAAATCTTAGTTTTGTTAGATACTTTGTGAAATAATCTGGGAAGGGAATAATGTTTTTTATTGTCAACAAGAACAATACTAAAGCAGTAGATTCAAATAAGGTACGTGGCCCAGTCATTACCTCAGCAAGTGACTGAGTATTCAATAAGCTGCTGAAGTTCATCAGGCAGCAACTGTACTTAGGAAAGCTTCCAACCACTTCAGCCACCTCAAAAATCTCACAGAAATACCAACATCTCCTTACTCAGTTTGAGGTTTCCCCTTAAATATTCTTTGAAAAAAATTCCACACTTCCTGAAGCATATGGTCTGGTTTTATGAGGTCATTAATTCTGAAGAGCAGAGCAGTTTCACAAAGCACCTGTACTGCAGTTTAACTTCTGATGTGAATCTAAGTAAAATTACTATTTGAAGTCTGCATGAACCATTACTTATTTTAGTATGACAGTATTTCAGAAATATTAGAGAATGTGCATTACATCTTCTGCACAAAAAGGTCTTCAGTTTGGTACTGGTTTGAAAAAAAGAAGCAGCACTTTTTTGCAGGAAAACGTTGACTACTATTAAAAATTCATGTATTTTTAGGGACTAGAGTGAGCTGCATCATTTGTATGAACGGGATAATGTACTGACTAGCTGTGTTTTGCCAAAGGATAACATGGTCGAATCAGTTTTACTGTTCAATGACCAAAAATTAGATACAATTAAAAATATGTCAGAGGATGTTATGCAATTAGCAAGAATTTTTATGCCAGTGTCCTGACAAGAAGGGATAAAATGAGAGTGGAGCAATAAGCATGCTAAAACTGCAAGGATAGTTGCTTTCATGCTCTTTATATCTTACTAGCAAGTAAGAATCCTGAGATTATCCAACAAAATATCATATGCACTTTAAGGGAAAAAGAAAAAAAAAAATAAAAAGCTTTTCAGAATAACATGTTTTTATTTATATTACAAAGAAACTCGTAGAGTCATAAGATTCTGCTATCATTTACTTTCCATATTTTTATCATGCCATTAAATTGAGCAGTAAGACAAGTGTTTCAGCTGAGACCAGAATTCATTTACTTGGATTCTGTTCATAGACAGATTTATGTTTTTGAAATTTTGAACAGGTTTATTTTCTTAAAAAGTGCATTAAGCTCTGATCTCATCTCTTTTATTAAAGACAGCCAACTGACAGTTTCCAAGACAATTTGCTGTATTCCAGACTGACAAAAAAAGGTAAGAATCAAAAATGATGCTTGGTAAATATTAAATTGTTAGTATTATTTGGATGATTTCTGAACTAGAAGAAAACAAAAAACATTCTCCTGATTTATTTTTGTCAAATAGAAAGGGGATGTTTGTTACACTGCTCCTTTGAATTTAGATGCTAAATACACACCCTTGCAGAAAAAGCCACAGGATGCAATGTGCAGCTCTTTCCAGTACTTGCAGCACACCTATTTCCATTCTGTTTATCAGAAAGCTTTTACTGGTATTATGAAGTGCTAGGAAATTCATTTTTGTATGCTCATCAGGATCAGAACCTAAGATACCATTCAAGACCCAGGCACATAGATGAATGAACTGTACAACTCACTCAAGTATGTTTTGAAAATCAAAAGCTAACAGAAATGTACTAAGGGAAAGCAAACAATCAGGAACCAGCAGACTGACATTTACCTGATATGGCTTCTTCTTGCAGGAGATCTGTGAATATCAAACAGTGTATTTTCCCTCTTCTTTTGATGAGCTGGCACTGAGCAAGAGAAGTTATAGACTTGTAACATCAACTACAAAAGAATAATAAACTATTTTTTCTACATAATGACCTTATCTATTAGACTGCTTTCTGAATTCAACTTCTGTCAACCATTTCTTGACCTAAACCCCATTCACCTCCAACCCTGAGCCCAGCACACGGCAGTGCTTGTGAAGTTCAATGAGGCAGCATGCACTGGCAATGCCACCACCACTGACAAAATGATAGAGAATGCCTCAGTAGTCTTCTTCACACGGTGAACAAAACCAGAGGCAGGATGGTAGTCACCAAGGGGCTGAGTGAGAACTCTGTCAGGGACAAGGAAGTACTGAACCAACTTTTCCCTTCCCACTAGAGCAGAGCTGCATGAGCACTGCCTGGGTCCTCACCTATTGGAGGGGCCTGGTATCTTTCAACAGTTTTTCTCTGTCTGAGATTATACGGCCGATCATTTTCTTCTCCCTCAGCTTCTTCTACTTCTATATCTCCATCTTCTTCCTGAGACTCTGTTGTGGGGGAAATAATATTTTCAGAACATTTCAGTTGATGTCAGAACTACCTTCATCCTCAAAATTAACTTTTTAATAGTCTATGAGAATTATTCCCCTCTTCTTAATTAACACTAATTGGCAAATCACTGGAAATTTGAAGATCAAGATAAATCTACAGCACGCTGTCAAACTTCCTTCTAGTTTCCCAAAGAAGGTTCTGGAAAAGCAACAGAAAGAAAAAGGAATGTAGTCGAATTAGTTTTAGTTATAGTGTATTTCAAATACCACTTTCATCCAATATCCTTTTCCTTCAATAATTACTCTTCAAATTAGGAATATTGTCTGTCTTCTCTTTTCCCATAACAGCCTCAGAAAAAATCAAACATTTGACTCAGCATGAAAATAAGTACAACTTTACAATTCACGATATCATTTTTACAGAAGGCAAATAAACACACTGTCTATAGGGATCACCTAGGTCCATCTGTTAACGGGATCAGAACTTCCATCCATGGATCTCAGAATTAATATTGCATTCTTATTAACTGGGACAGATTTATAGCAGTTTCAGTTCAAAACCAAGACACACTGAACCCTGTATGGGTGGATCCCTGAAGTTTGAGTCTGATTTCTTAAGGAAGCCAAGTATGCTGTTGATCATGACATCAAAGTTAACCATAACCCCTTCTTTGTCAGTACTTTGTGAATCCACTGGCCAGTTTCATCCACATTTTTAAAGAAAGGCAGAATTTCAAACAGTTTTGTGTTTACAAGCCTTCTAGAAAACAGAGACTTTAACTAATACCTTCCCCAAAAGAAGGATGCAGAACTGACTATTACACTTCCTTTCTGGTAACCACCACCCAGTATGTGAGAAACAGCAAGTCAGTTAGAACGTGCATAGCTGTAGACTACATGCATCACATCCTGGCTTCCACCAGAAGATTCGTATGGGGAATATAAAGAAAACTCCAATTACTTAGTGCTATGGAAAACAGGAATAAGGGAACAGAGTATATAAACATTTAGAAACCAGGCTTTGTTCTACTACTTTCAGATAAACTTGCTTTTGTTTAAAGAAAACTGTAAAGAGATCCCCAAAACTTCTCCTTCTAAAGAGGAATCCTTCAATGTCTATTTATTTCCACTAGTCTTGTTAATTGGCCTATTTAATAACTCCAAATTCAGATCCAGAATCAAATTACTTTCTGTAGTGCAATATATTATCTATCTTACGTTGAGGATAACTTTGGTTTTTAAGTACTTCAGACAATCCTTTACAACTCTTTACAAACCATACCTTCTTCTTCCCCTTCTGTGGACACTTCGTGGTGGTTCTGAATCCCGTAGCTGTTCCTCCTCAGTGATTTCCTCCTCCTTTTCACTCGAGAATACATATCCATGTTCTCCTAGAGTAAAATTCACATGCACTCCCATCAGTGCTGCCCTGTGTCATTCACACTGTTAGCCCACAGTTCACTAAGTCATACCCTAGATAATCTCTAGCCCAAGACTTCTTCCAATAGAGCCCTCCACAGGTAGACTATAAAGCAATGTCATTTAAACCATGATTTAGTACATAACCATTCATTTTATTCTGAGTCAGAATTTATCCAGTTTTTTTAATGTCATCAACTGAAAAAGACTGAAACCTCTTGGCAGAGTTACAGGCAAACGTACGGAGACTGCGAAAACAAATATGCTTCCCCTTGATATTACTTTTATCCAAGATCTGAGACACTCTGCACTTACAAATTCTGTATCTGTCCACATCCGTAGCCGTTCTACTTCCCCAGACCGCCTATTTCTCCTGATGTTAATATTATCCATTTCCTGTAGGACAGCTTCAGCAGTACTAAAATATATACAAGAGTTAAAAGAAAATTCAGCTTAAAATAGTAGACATGCAGAACTTTCTATAGCATCCAGCAACTTAGCCAGTCTAATTCTATGGTCTGGTTTTGGCTATTCCAAGGTCTACAAATCAACTAAAGATACAAATGAATTAAACCCCGAAAAACTGAGGAGAGCTACTTGAATCTACTGATTTAACTGCAAAACCAACCATAATAAAGACAACTGAAAGGTGAACCTACAGAATATAAACTAAGGAGTATGCAAAAGAAGAAATGCTGCTGCCATTAAAATGTGGAGTCCAAATTCGGCTGCAGTGGGTTTAGAAACATTTTTTAAACATTTTTTTCCTCGGTGTAAATTGTAGCATATAAATTTGCAACTGCTCAGATGTTAGATTAGGTGTCAGATAAGAAGTCTGCAGAATAAGAAAGTAAAGCTTTTTACCTACATCATTACAATGCTGGGAAAGCAATTAATGCCTTCACCCCATAACCTTTATAGCTTTTCATTCTGCTCTCAGAAAAATACTAATACATAAAGGATTTTATTTTTTTTTTAAAGAATGTTAAATTAGTACCAGCTAGAATTTCATCATTCATTATCTGACCTCACTACCATTTCTCATCTACTATTTAATTAGCCCACACTTTCGTTATCTGAAGTATTTGTAAACAGCTGTCAAAACAATGCCAGTATGTAAATAGTAACCTTGGCCAAGATGCTTCATTGCTAAGGAAGAAAACAACCAAGTATTAGCCAGGTCAAGTCAATTATTTGGCCACCTGTCCTGAGCACCAAGTTCCTGCTCTCTCTGGTCACTATGGCAGATCTCCACTGGAATTCTACTAGAATTGGAAAATAATTGTACCAAGGCAGAGACTTTCACTTCCTTTCTTTCCAAGCTGTTTTAAAACAAAGTCTGAAGGGTATAATCCTGCCTAGAAAGAAGTCAATGGAAGTTTTGGAGACAGAGGTCAGTGAAGTCAGGATCTCATTATGAGCACTCCTCTCAATTTTAAACAATGCTGAGGTATTTGTAATGTGTGACACAACTACTTCAAGTAAAATCATGCTATAGTTTGCTATCGAAAATAGGGTTGAAAGGAACCTGGAAAAGTCAATCTGCTCTGCCAGGCAAGGACCAAATACACAATATCTAAATCATTCCTGACAGACATTTGTCTAACCTGTTCTTAAAACCCTCCAGTGCTTATGGGACACGCTATAACCAGTATATGTTCATATATAGACTTAAGTACCATGATCTTATCAAATTAAATTCTTCATGGTAGACTTTTTCCTATTGTTGATGAGGAGAGGAAGATTCAACTGCAACTAGAAAAATAAATGTAACTCAATATAAATTTGTAAACTGACACCAAGCAGCTCCTGAGTAAATTGAAAAAAAGAATTACATTAATAAAAGATTCAACAGAATACATTTAACAATAAAGATCATACTTGGCAATCAAGTGCTTACGTTCAAATCATTTTCCAAGCACTATAGCAAACAAGCTCTCAAAGATGTGACTGTTAAAACCTGTTTTACAGGTGGGAAAATTAAAACATTAAGTGACCTGCCCAGGGCCACAGAGAAATAATAATTCAAGAAAAGTATTTCTGGCTCCCATTCCTGTGCTCAGACCAGACCGTGCCTCCCTCTCTGACCTACTTTGTCTGCACAGTAAATGTCAAAAAGTGACACCCACCCTATGTGAATTACTAACAAATGGTAAAAAACAAAAACGTAAAAAAAAAAGGAAAAAAAATAAAAGAAAGCTACAAACTTTTGATATTTTATGATCAAAATCATACAAGCAAAATCTAGAAAGCTTCCGAGCACTGTTGCTAATTACCAATTTACACCACATTTAAGGTATCACTACATAAACAGGTTACTAAGAAACAAACTAGGGTGTGGATTTACAGCACGTCGGCCGCTCTGCAATAACCGCCAACGTAACACAGCTTTATCCAGGTGTAAACACTGAGTAACTTACTCCTCAATGAAAGTCCAGTAAGTTACTTTGCATTTAGAGCATGGATAACAATGGCAGTTAAAGCACAGGACCCAGCCTGCAACGCAAACCACAATCTAGCTTGCCTCAAAGCTACTACATTCCCACAGTAAAACACATAGATGGCACTGGAAGACAGCGGTTTCTAACTTTAAAAAAAAAAAACCAAAACCACATTAAGATGCTTTGTGAATACAACTGAAGTATCCCCACATACCTGTTTACTAGCTGATCAAACAATAAACTCTGATTCAAAGTTTCAAATCTGTTTTTCCTGGACCGACAACTTTTTCTGACTTCTATATCTCCGTTTATGCAAGCATGGTCCCCATCTCCCTTTTTTTCCCCTCGAAGGGGATGGCTTTTGAGAGCTAAGAGAAATTTGTATTACTACTTCGAAATGCAGGAAACAACATTTTCACAAACAAAAATTAATATGAGAATACTTAGCAAGGACAATAAAGCAAAAGTTACGGAGCACAGAATGACCACCTTTATATTCACTGAAGAAATAGATTTTTTTAACTCCTATCAAAGTTGTTTTACAAGCTATTTCTTCAGCTGGAAACTTGTCTCTTTATAAGACATTATTATTTTATGATGGAAATTTGGCATTCAGATATCCACTCGATATTTTTAAGTTAACATCAATACCAAAACGCACACTTGGTCCACAGTTTCCATTCTCAGTCTTTTAAATACAGTATCAAAAGGTCAGATACAACACATTGATTTCACAAGCAGAACTGTATCGGCTGCTCTGTACAGTGCCAAGTAAAAAGAGATCCCATTCCTGATTGTTCCTCAGGCACCACAATAAATAATAAAAATACCAAATATGCTGAATGGATTAACACTTATGCAGAACTAAACGAGACAGAATTGATGAAAAAGGGACACGAAAGACAAAGTGGTTTGAGCTGAGATATGCGATGAGATGGTGAGTTTGTGAGGTAAAAGCATATAGGAAAATTGCTCAGGGTAGCAGGAGCTGCAGACAAGGCAGGTCTCTCTAAAGCAACAGCAGAGTTAAGTAATGTCAAGAACCACAGAAGGCCAAATTTTAAATGAGCAATGAGAGTAAGTAAATTAAAGAGACCAGCTGGGAGAGGATGGCCAAAATTAGTTCGTAACAGTAAATTTGGGAATTAAGGAAAACATCAAGATCATGGCCAAGAGGTCTGAATTGAGAAGAGAAATGGAATTTCATCTAAGAATGTTCCCTATGTCCACAGAGAGCATCCAAGATGTTGACAGAAGAAAACTGAGCCAAAACAGTAACTTTTCTGGTCAAAACGGTCAGAGGAATCGGTAAAGTTATCAAAAATATGCAACTGAAAATCATTGACATAGAATTGTTATATGTAAAAATAGATACAAAAAGGTCCACTGTAAAAAACACACTTACATAAGCTACGTCCATTTGGTAGTGTAGCACCAGGCTGAGAAGTTAACCTAGGAAACAATCATATTAGACACACAATGTTAACACTTCTTAGCCAAGCAAAAGTGACCCAGTGAAAATAGAACTTGAAACGTAGAACGTTACCCGACACGCTACGACTTCAAAACCTTTGTGATGTGTAGCCCCTGAAGAGTGCTTCGTGCCCAACACTGGAATGAGGACAACACTACCAATTATATGAATCCCCTCAATTATCTGAACATCTCTTTTATTAAGCCCTCCAATGTTCCCTCATGCCATGTCCTACTATTAACTCTCTTTAAGTTTCAGAACAGAAACTTGACGGAGCTCTTCAAAGGCAATTATCATTCAAACACTTTGGATAAGCTAGTAGAAGCAACAAAACTTTTGGGAAAAGTCTTAGTGACTCGAGATCACTACCAGGCCCAGCACTTTGGATTCTGGCAGAAAACACCCAAAAATCTTATTTCAGATGCAAAGACACATTGCAGTGGGCTCTACACAAGTAACGGGATTTTCAGTATCCCGGCCAAATTTCATTCAACACAGTGATCTAAATTCACCCAGCCATATGAAATACTTCTTTTATTTCTTAGCATTTCTAATAGGTACAAGTCTACACTTCTAAACAACAAAAAGATAGGTCCATGAGTTTCCCTACATTCCCAGATGACCACGGCACATAATGTGCTATATTTAATTTGTTCTGGTTTAAAAGGAAAAAGCAAACCAAAGAGAGATCTATTTTAAGATTTATATAGTTTTTAAGTATACTTCATCCTAGAAGACAACAATCCAGTACTGAACTATGCTCATTCTCACATCCAAAGCATTGCAAGAACAGTTTGGATTTGTAGCTAGATATGAAATAACATATCTACAAAAGAATCAGTATTAACTGAAAGTTCACGGCCCAGGAACAAGCTCTCTACCCCGCCTCGTAAATACTTGTAATCATGGTAAGAACCTTATGAACACAAGAATGCTTTGTTGAAATATTCTTAATCGGAGTTACAAAATGAAACTAATTACTTCTCTTTTGAGTTGTAAAAAAAAAAATGGCAAGATTGAGGCTGTATTTAATAAAATACAGTAATTTACTTGTGTCCTTAGAACCAAACAGGGAAGAGAGGCTGAAAACAGCAACGGGAAGAAATAAACTTGACCATTACCCATCCCCTAAAGATGATAATATCTATTTCCTAAGGAAAATGTCATCTTACGTCACTAAATTAAGATGCATCAAGAATCAAGAATACAAGCTGCATCTCAAATAACTGTTCTCCGCTTTTGCACAAATTTGCAGCGAAAGGAAAGGCAGAGTTGAGAGGACTGAGGTAACCCACCCTCTCCTGCAGTCCTAAACTAAAGGACAATTGTATGAAAAGAACACGCCTGAAAAGTAGGCTCGAGCACGAGCTGCAGCTCATTGCAGTGGGTTAACTACACAGGAAAAATTGGAAGAATCTGGTTTTTCTCTTGGCACCAAGTTACCTGGACTGTCCAGTTGAGATGCTCCATTCCTCTCGCTGCCCAGTACTGCGTGATTTTGATTTGTCTTTGCACACAGGATCAGCATGTTTTGAGGTACGTTTGGCGGGAGGAGATATGTGGCTGTCACTCAAACTAGCATCACTACCTTCATCTTTCTGAAAAGACAAAAGCATCAGACCATAATTAATTAGCTCATTAGTATACGTCCTTACAGAAAAAGAGGAAACTTGAGCGTAGTAAAAGGGAAGGCTCGATCAAACTCTTAGCAACCAGCCTGGTGTGAAAATTTAAAAACGCTTACTCTGAAAATGATGAAAATACTTAATTTTTAATATTAAACTTTTCTGTATCTTACATTTATTTCTGAACAAGCATTCTGTTTCTCTAACCCATTGTGTTTTGGACATCATACATGATACTGCTACTCTTACTCTACTCGCAAAAGAACTAATAGTGCCATAAAAAGAGACTGATGAAAATTGAGACACTTAGAACCACAGCGTGAATTTATTCTACTGATGTAATCTTTGTCTTTCAAATCCTTAAACCGTCACATTATGCTCTTCCTTTTTCTAAGAGTTTTGCAATACCTTGTTCTCTTCTTTACAGTGTCAAACACACAGCTAAGAGTAACTGAAAGTGGACTTTATACTTTTACAGCAGTTTTTGTCTACTGTGTTCATTACCAGCATTATACACATTAGAAACATGAGTCTTAACACCTTTAAGAAGCACCGAAGCACTATCAGAGAGATTTTTGTTGTCCTTATCAGAGGTAACAGACAGAAACTCAAAAAGAGTAGTGGGGGATTACTTCAGAGCTGTACGTAAGACGTGGACAGACAGCAAACTTTGGAGGCTCTGCTGCTGTTAAAGTGAACTATATAGAAAGAAAACCAAATAATGAAAGTCAAGATTCTATAAATGACCAATTTTAGCTTATGGAAACAATCTCAATTAAAAAAATAAATATCTTCTCTTGCAACAACAGAGTAACCAATTTCCATATATTAAGGTCCACGAATTGTCAGTAAGCACTTAAGAGCAGAAGATAATTTTACTTGTATGCAAGGAAATGATCTCGGAAGTCCTCTTTGCTCATCAGGCTTATTAACACCAATCTGATTTCTACTCCAGACAATTCAACATCACCATGTCTCACGTACTCAAGAAAATTTTCAAAAAGAGCCTTTTTCTTAAGAAAGGAAGACAGACTATCACAGCACAGCATTTGCAAAGTGGTAAAGCCTAAAGAAATGCAAATGTGCAGCCTCAGTTTAACAAGTGAGCTCAGCACCACTGAACCTGGGAGACTGGCCCGTGCGCTCCCTTGCTCGGCTACGCAGCATCACTTCAACCTCCTTTGATCTTCTTCTGATGTTCCTCTGACTCATAAACCAAAACAACTCACTCAAGCTTCAGAAGTTCACTTTCCTTCTGCTAGATTACCTTCCTTACCTCGTTAGTGAGATGAATAGTTTCACTGGAGGATCAGACAAGTACAAAAGATAATAGAATGAAAAAAACCCCATGATGTTAGGATGGGACTGTGCTGTCTGCAGGAACAGAAAGCTGCAAGTGAACCAGGCTGTATATATCATGCCTTAGCAGTTTGTACCCTGATCTATATTTTTATTAGATATTAACTCATATTAAATACTTACAATAGTACTGATAAATTAATAAATACTGTCTTCATTATGATATTGTATTTATGTACTGAATACATTGTATGTGACTTTTATTTATACAAGTACTTGTTAATATTTTTGATAATACTATACAAAACTAAATACTAAAAAATTATGATGAAATGCTAAGCAGCCCATGTTTACATCTCATTTTGAAAGCAGTTTTAACTTTAATGTTTTGTAGCCTTGCAAGGTAAATCCAAGGAAAGAAAGAGGTCTGTAAGAGGTCAGACTAAGACTCAATCCCCCGGGGGGGGGGAACAACAAACTAAACCACACACTTTTTTTCTGCTCATTATTTCACTTCTCCAGAAAGTACATCGGTGTAATTCAAAATTGTATCTATTCTAGAAGATCATAATTAAAACTTACCAATTAGATGAAGCAGAATTTGGGATCTAAAACTAAGACTTAGTCAAACTGGTGGCTGCAGTAACTACCACCATTCCTAAAGAGAAAACATCTGTCCCTTGCACAGTACTGTAAAATTCATGTGCAGTCACCCAGCTGTTTTCCACAGTACTCTGCAGCTCCAAACCAGCAACTTTCCACAACATTTTAATAGCATTCATATCCCTTCTGAATACTGCAAGCATTTGTGTGTGGACTTTTTGTTTCAATCGGCAACGATTTTATTTCTGGACTTGGAGAAACGCATCCTTGCTAAGTCAGGTTCAGTAACTGCTTTCTGAAACTACAACAGTTACCCTAACAGGACAGAAGCAGAGTTTCAAGGTTAGCCACAGAACCAGTTCTAAACCGGCCAGGCAAGGCAGAGAAAATGAAACCAAGGAAGAGGAACAGGCACGCAGCGAAGCTTTACGAGGGCTAACGTTAAAGCTGGTTTGTGGGCGATGAAATCGTAACGCATGGGTTCTACACTCCAGCCCTACCCCTTCCCGTGCAAAAAACCTGACTCCTCTCAGGTCTCCTGTGACCACCTTTTTCTGCACTTCCTCCATCTCCCTGCCCCTGGTCCCAAGCCTCAAAACTAGCCAGCATTCCTCATTTGTCCTGTCTACTTACTGGGGAAAGGCAAGACAGCAATGTAGTTACTTCTACAGCGACATTCACGCCAAGCAGTCAGCTGGCAGGTAAAACTAAGTATTGGTGATTAACTTGGAGACAAAATCGACTCCTTTGGGTCTCCCTCTGCTACTAAGGTCACAAAATTTATAAAAGCTGAGTATCTTTCAGATCACTAATACTGTCAAATGAAGAGATACTGGCCAATAGCTTCAAGAACTGGAAGGGCAGGCTAACCATCAGTGTGACTGCATCAGGGCTGCTGCCTAAGGAACTAGACTAGCAATGGAGGGATTTATGTAACAGAGGCAATGATTGTTGGTTAGTCTTTGTTGAGGATATTATTTCAGTTGAGCCTCCTTTGTCTGCATATTAACTCTACACAGTAATTTAGAAAGTACAAAGACGTTTCAAATACTAAGACAGTCACGCCCAAACACTAACTCAAGTTTAGGACACCTGCTGTAGAAGATGCACTAACATACACAATGTTTTACCCTGAAGTAGTGACACAGCTACTATGAGGAGAGATCGTTGCCATTTTAAATAGATCAGTAGTAACCCAAGCTCCATTTTCCAGTTAGAGACACACTTAAAAATTCAAGCTCTAGGGAATCAAATCACACCCAGACTGCCATCTGGAACTTTCACCTACCTACAGTAAAATATGGAGATGGAGCTTTCATTACACTCAAGAGATTAGGCAAACTGGGATATGCTAGAACAAGAAAAGAAATTAATTTCCATTTGAGAAGCCTTTACATGGAGCAGCCTATCCACTGCTTCCTCCCCTTTATAGCAAAAGGGGTTTAACGATTCCACTGCACTCAACTTGCTCCCTCAAGTAACTGGGTCTCAAACCATTTATACCTTCAATGATTAAAAATAGTACTTCAGTTTCAACCCAGAAACTTATTGCTTCACAGTACACACCATGAAAATGTTCTGGGACTAGAAAGAGAAAGGTATGATACAAGCATCAAACTTAAAAATGAAGAAATTAATAATGCAATTACAGAAGTAGGAACCAATGCACTGAACTCAAAGCTCCTAATGAAACCCTGGCACCGAAGCCAACACACTCCCATGCTGAGAGAACGAAGAGAATACGAATTACTAAAATCTTAATCATGCCAGAAACTGCCTGAAAGCACACCAAAGCCACAAAGAAAGAGCACGCACAGAAGAACCAAAAACTGAGTTTCTGGAGTCTGGAAGTACAAGGAGATAAACAAAATTCAGCTTGATTGTATTGATCTGAGAGAAATGAGAGATCCACCAACCTCCAGCTGTGATCCAGAAGAACCAGAACCCAGCACAGTTTCTTATGGAAAGCACTCTCACTTCTAATAATTAAGAAAATCACTGGAATTAATAAGATACCATCTCCACGGTCTAGCAAAACACAGTCTTCATTATCTCTGGATTCAAGAGTACAATGGAATGTGACAGCTGAATGAATACTGCAAAGTAGCTGCTGAGCTAAGATTCAACAGTGAAAGTCTTGCAAAGGTAGTGCTGCAAACTCTGGTAACACACCTTCACTGAAAGCAGGTCAATGATGGTAGAGATGAAGCCAGAAACAAAACCTAAAATGAGTAAGTAAATAAAGCAATAAAATAAATACAGCTGCATGTTATCTCTATGCTTTCTCTACTTCGGATGAAAAGGAGAAAGAGGAAAAAATGCTTCTTATAAATACACATTCCTAAGCTACAATATTACCCATAGTCTCTTCCATATCCATCCCTAAATTCCAAATAGTAATTTGCTACTAACAGACCCTTATAACACAGAGAGTTTTGAATGAGCACAAACTAGAAATCAATTCATGAAACCGACTCCCTCTGGCCTCAGCCTCCCAAGGTGACCAGAACACAGCACTCCTGCTAACCCAGAACGAGTACAAACGTCTCTAGTGCCATCTCCAAGCACGTGAAGGCAAGTTCATTAAGGCTTGGAGTAAGGGCTAACCTTCAAACCACAACCACACCTTGCCATTTCTGACAACACACTCCATCTGGTTTGCCACGAATTCGGCTGGTAAAACACAGATGTGAATATCTTTTTCCCCACGGTCCAACTTGCTCTCCTTGCCTCTCTCTCGTGGGGCACACCCTTCTTCTGAGTAACTCTCCACCACACCCAGCAAGCCAGCCTGCTTTCCCATACAACTGCACAACTCACACTGGAGAGTCTGCAACCTGGTGTTTAAAAGGTTTCAGCATCTGTGTTCTCCTCCTTCCTGTCACCTCTGCCCATGTCCAAGCCATGGTATTAAGACACGATGACAGTCAGTCTTCAACTGATTCATCCCATTCCTCTTCATTTTGTTAAAAATCACAAACTATTTTAATGAGTTTTTCTTTTTGTCCCACTGAACAAGCATGGAACACCCTGAAATTTACTTTTGTCTTAATAATAATAAGATAAATAATAATAAATATTTCTTTTTCAAGAAATATGTTCCAGCTACAGGTTTTCAAAAACCTGCACTTCTAACTTGAGTTAATTCTTAGCTTTTGATATTTAAAAGTACCTTTCTCCTCTTCATTTCACTCGCTGGAAAGACAACAAAGACTTCAGACTTCTCTCAAGCTTATGTGTACTACATGTGGAGAAACTGAATCCAGGGCCTCCAGTTATTTCTAATTTAAAATGTATCTTGTGAATAACAAAACTTCTCAGATGTCCCAGAGTATTAATAATATTTAATATTTTAAAAGTACATGTGAAAAAAATTATGCTCTACCTTTTCCCCAACCTGTTCATGCAAAGCTCTTGAGGAAATGGGCTATCTATTAAAAGAGATAAAATACATACTTGGGGATATTTAATAAATATTTTTATCCCAGTGGTATAAAAAAAAAAGCTGTCTTTTCAAAATAAAGCTAGTGCTCATGAAAAACATGTGTCCCCAGCATACCAATTAGTTAAGCTGATCACTCATCTTTGCCCTCAGGTAACTATTCAATTAAAAAGTAACTTGTTTTTTATGTGTTTAAACTGTAACATCACTTCAAACTCCCAATAAAACACACCAAAACGCTGTCTGTCCAGTGATTCTGGATAAGCCACTTGCCCCCTTACGTATCAGTTTCTGCAAGGGTAAAAAAAATACACATTAAAACATCAGCTTCTAAAAATTTCTATCCTTCCTAATGCATTTCTGGGCTAGGCATACTAAGCAATTAAAAAAAAAAAAAAATTCAAATGGCTTCACAATCTCTTTGAAATATTTTTAGTTTTGCTCTTATTTGCTTCCAAGTTCTAGTAACCAGATCAAACAAATTTTCTACCACGCTTGCAATAACATCATCTGACCAGAGTCTAGTAAATCACTTCAAATCCTCTTTCAAGTTTGCTTGTTCGGGGTTTTTTTTTTTTAAGTTCACCGCTTGGCTTTATGGCATCTTCACAAAAGCAGGCTAAAACTACCCTTGTTTTCAGCAGAGATGTTCAGTGGCTGAACCACTCTCTCTCAGCAGCGTGCTCCAGCTAGGGACCTCACCTTGCCTTACCCACCTGCACCATGGCCTCATTCCAGGGTGACACGCTGCACTACCCATCTCCCCAGCACCAAGGCATCCTCACCAGCTCCTCTCTCCTCTCCAGCCCACACTTTCCTGGGATGTGCCCTCAGCCCCTCTTCTGTGGGTGGCCTGACTGACTACCTGCTTCACGGGAAGAAGTCAGACCTGATCCACTTGTCTGGGGGAAGGTGGTAACATGACTCAAGTCCAGGTCACAGCGTAGTGCTGCAGACTGAACTCCTGTCTGTACACTGTGTGCTGCTGCATGCTAAACATCTGCCTTTGTGCCCTACAAATCTAGTGTAAGTATCCTGCCTGCACCTCCAAATGACAAGAAGCTGGGGAAAAAAAAACTGATTTTGGCTTAAACCACATTAACTACCTTATTAAGAACTTCCAGTTTCATTAAGGACCTTACTGAGAGCTTGGAAAAAACCACAAAGTTGGCTTAAAAGAACCAATCTTCTGGTCACAGTTCTCTTAATTTCCACTTGTTTGCACAGAGTCATTTATCCAAGATTTGCTCTCCCCAGGTGTTAAGGAAAAATAACATTTATGCTTCAGTGCTTAATGAACTTGGAATAAACAGCTATTAGTGCTGTATTTCATTGGTGATAATGATAGTAAACAATGCCTCGACTGCAGGATGATCTAAATTCTTTACACATTCAGCTCCTGGATTGCTTTTTCGTTTGTTTGTTTTTTTCCATAAACTATGCTTATGTCAATAACAGCCATTAAGAATAATAAGAATACAAAGAATACCATCCTCTACACATTTCAGAAGAATAAATTCTTCCCAGCTCATTCAGGTGAAAAAACCACCCCAAGCATATTGTTTGCATGAGATCTCCTTCATTTTTTTAACAGCTTTCCACTTTACTTCCTGGAACTCTTGAATTGTAGAATGCAGGTTATTTAATAAATGTGAAAGCTTGAGAAAAGTTAAAAGCTTGCAAGCTAAAAATATACAAACCACTACCCACAACACTGTTTATTGTGTATTTTCATACTTGCAGCCATACCTGGCTCCCGCCTGTAACAGAAAAAGACACTTGTTTGTATCCAGGTTGAGTGCCTTTCAACAGCTTTTGATCTGACATCCCAAAAACTTGCAATCTAGGGAGTACTGGTAGCTTCGGGAAAGAAAGGGAAAGCGAGAGACAGAGCAACGTGATCCTGCTGCAGCTGAGCAAGTGGCCTGGCAAGCACGAACACTGGCCAGCCTATTTCTTCTCACAACTGCCCAGCTAACAGCTCTCAGCACATGGGAGATCACACACCTTCAAAAAGCAAGTCTGTCGAGGTCTCTCTTTGCTGTATGGGAGTCCACACCTCACAAGTTTTTCTGCAAGATCCACATATCGCGAGTTTTCGTAACCACTGATCTTTCTAATTTAACACTGAAGGAATACTAAAAGCAAGACATTTTTAGCCAGAACCATATGAATCATTTCCATTAGTCTCCAGAGACTGTTAAGGCTTTTAAAGGGCTGGGGGGGGGGGAAGTGTTTATGTAAATATTCAAGAATGATTACACTTCAGAAATGAAAAAACTTAAAACATCCAAACAACTTCAAACATTTTTTTCCTACATTTAACCCGTCTTGTTTCTGCTGAACAACCCCATCCCAAAGAAAGTCTGGAGAACATATCCTACTTTTACTACTACTATAAACCTAAATAAAGAAGTAGAAATGTCTACATGAGGATAACAAGTAGGAGAAGAGAGAGAACCCTTGGACAAGAGGGTTCCCCAAGTTCTGGACATGACCAGGTACTCAACTCAGTAAACTAAGCAAGAAAGAGTCTGTAGCAAGCGAAGCTACAGGAAGGTGGCATTGTGAAAAAAACCCACAGCATTAAAACCACTTCTGTATCTCCAGCTACAATGCACTTGAAGATAGTATTTCAAAAGAAAACTAGTGTTCAATTGTAATACAAAATGTTAAGATTAATATATTGACGTTTAAATCATAATAAAACCAACATTCAAGGTCTGAAAGATACATCAGAAAAATAAGAGAAGGTAGTTATTGAGTATTTGGAGTGAGGGATTGCTGAAGGATGGCAACAAACGACAATGGAAGTCATCTCTTCCATGGACAGAACCAACAGCTTCTTCATTTCAGGTTCTTTAAATAGGTCAGCTCAACTACTTAGCCACTTAAAACAAAGCAACTGCCTGGAGGCTGGAGAAGACCAAGTCACCCATTTCCCAACTTAAAAATGCCCAAAATGAGGCACCTCCTCCAAGTGCAATTGGACACAAACTTTTCACCAAAGCTTTACATTAACTAGATATTATACTAGAAGCATAAAGATGAAACTGCAACATCAGAACAGGCTACAAAAACTATGGAGCTTGGACAAGCTCATCAATTCTGTATTTCTGGTAGAAGTACTAAAGCTACTTCTTTTGTATCTAGTTCAACTGGAGTTGAGGCTATCATAGCATACACATACTCAGAGGTGTAAAACGAAGAAGCTTACAGAAAATAATCTTACCACTGGTTGAAAAGCAGCCTGTTTTAATAGCTATCAAGCAAGAATAAATGCAATTTATTCAGGAAAAGAGTCCAAGCAAGTATAAATGCAAGACATCACTTGAACAATTTAAAGCAAAATTAATGGTTAAAATAAGCCATGAAACTCCCATCAAATATCATAAAGACAATATTTTACAAGTAAACTCAGAGACAGAAAAATTGTTCAGAAAAACTAGCAAAGCATGAAAGTATGAAAAAAATAGGGTGGAAAAAGGCTGTAAAAATATTGTCAGCTCCCTCTGCCATAAGTGGGTTTATGAGTGATAGTACCCACACACAAAGTAATGCATTAGAGCTAATAAATGATCAGCAACCCTTAAAATGGTCACAGCTCCAAAATCAGAGCTTCACCTCACTGATGCCTACTTGCTGGATGCTTTGGTTTGAGAACGGTCCCATAAAGTTTTATGCAAAACTCGTTTAAAGCATCGTTAGATTGGAATGAAAACTTTTCCACAGCTACAGCAAACGCTCGACAATTTAGGGCAGGATGTGCAAAACTATACCACATCCAACTGAAACTGCAGGGGGATGGAGGTGATCAGAATGTAATTACCTGAGCTAATTATCTTGCATAACCCCGAGCTGTACGTCGCTCTCGCAGAACTGTCATGGGATCTCTCTCTCCTGGCAATGGGTTAAGCCTTCTGCTTTAAGTTTAAAGTGAGAGGCAGCAGTTGGAGAAGCAGCTTTTATTAATATTATTTTGGGACGAGCCCAATATGCAGAGGAAGCAATGCAGCACACCAAACATCAACACCATTTCCTGAGTATTCTTCGGAGGTCTAATTCACTCACTGGATTAGTCCCCAGATCGCTTCCTTTTAAGGCCCTGGAGCGGCCAAGATGGCCAGCTTCAAACGGGACCTGCAACCGCCCCCCAAAACAAACCGGGTACCCTTCGGAGGTATCCTGACCTCTGACAGAGGCCCAGACTGATCTGGCAAAACGCACGTGAAGAACGTGAACCGAGGACACCCCTCTGGAAAGACGGGAGGATTACAAATGCTGACTGGATGGTATTTTGACAGAAACTTGGACATAGATGGCTTCCAACAATTGCTCAATTTCCCACTGTTCACAGATGTATTAATACCACGCTACCAAGGAACAGACTGCACGATTCGTCATAGATCGCTGATTCTTCTCCTGCTAAGTCCCAAAAGAGCAGCAGACCGCTAAACCAGAAAGAACCCGACATTTTATTAGGCACTGAAAAGAATGAGCTTTCCTCGGGACTCTTCCTTTAAATTAAATTGTTTGGAATAACTTCACCAGACTCTCTTATTCCAGGATGTATTTCAAAGAACTGTAAAAGCGTTAGCCTCAGCGCCTTGATTGATGTGACTGTAAAATCAAACAGTAAGACAATGCACTTCTTTAAAAATATAGATACTTGAGCCTTTTTTCCCCCTGAAGAGCTTTACATGCTGATGCCCAGCAAGTATAGCTTTTCCAGCATACAGAAGAAAGTTTTTCTAGAGCTTTATGCTAAACTGCCTAACTTTCAGAACACTGCAAGACACGTTGCACAGATGACAAAGAAAATCTGAATCAGGCTCTTCCATAAAGGAAAAATCTAATTTTTAGAAAGCTCTAAGAGGGATGTTTAAAGCTAGTATTTCCAGAGAATTTCTTTTCAAAGTTCATTTTCTTTGTTTTCAGGAGCTGACAATTAAAAGCTTTCTGAGCCACAGCAATGAGCTTACGCTACCAAAACTGCATTATCACCCAGAAACCAGAAAGAACACTTATTGTTACGGACTGACAAATTGCAGCAAGAGACGCTGAAATATATTGGCATCACAGGGCACAAAAACGCTGCTTAGCTTTACACCTTCCCACACTACAGCACTCGTGTCAATCCTCAAGTCTGTGTTTGCTCCTATTAGCAATTAAGTACAATGGAGAGCTCTAGGTTGCCACCGAGTAAGTTGAACGACGCTGGCAGTACTACTTTTAGCTAGGATCGCATGTTACAATTATCACAGTGCCCTCAAGTAGCTCTTAAGGCACTGCTAATGCTTTCTTGGCTAATTAAATTAAGCTAATCTTGTATACATTTCTAAAATGTCTAACTAATAAGCTGAGGTGATTTCAGAGTGTTTATTTCACAATAAATTCATTCGTTTTCTTGATCAACATTTTTGATTTGCGTTTTGAGATGACTGAGAGAAATAATTTCAATTGCCAGGTAAGCGTTACCAACAATCACAATTCAACACCTGAAAACATCAGACATTAGTAACTCTAGAACACAAATTTGACCAGTTATGGTCACGGTCTCCTCAATTCTTTCATCACGTGAATGAAGTCCACTGGATTTATAAGCATCACGTTAATAATTCTGTGTTTCTGAAAACTTTGGTAGATTTTGATGTTCTTTTTCTTGTCAGAATGCTTTACTACAAAGCCATAATCACTTCCCACGTTTCAATGCTAAAAAGGAAAAAAAATACATAATTCATATAAAGATAAAATACAAATTAATGTAAGGAGAGCTTCAATTTCTATCAAAGAGTGTGTAAATCAGTCCTGGAAACAGGAAGAAAACATAGCCCAGTTTTCGCTCTCCGTATCCTCCCTGTGCACTCTGCTATGACATCATTTCAGAGAATAAACTTCTTGGCTCCTTGATCCATTTAGCGAGGGATTTTGTTCATTTTAATCTGGCTTCTGGTCAGCGAACACACACACACGCATTCATCTCCATCGCTGAACGCGCAGTCGCCAGCCCCTAATTCAAACCAGTTTACTTTTCAAAGCCCTGACGTCACCGCTTTCTCCAAGATGAGCAAGTTCCATAGAGGGAATACAGAGAACACCATAAAGGCACTTAGACTGTTGCAGCCCATCTCCACACAATGTGCCTGGCTTCCAGATTCAGACGGAACCCAAATGGACACCGTTAATACATAACTCAACAGAGTACCGAGCCAGAAGACTGGAAACTTCAGTTTTTGCAAGAGGGATTCAAGCCTATCCTTGTAAACGCGTGCAAAGGAAAAAAACCAAACCAAAACAACCAACCAACCTACATATATTGGAAAAAGCCAAGAGGAAACAAAAAAAAGGAGAAGGAAAAAGGAAATGGATACAAAAGAGGTGGAAAGGCAACTCCTGACCCCTCATCTGGTCTAATCAGCATCCTACAGGATGCCATTACATTAATTAAAACTGCCATGCTCAGTTTTGGTGCTAATAAGGAACAAATAGATGATCTTTTTAAATGCATTCTGAAAGGTAATTACAGGCGTCGCCACTGAAGAGCCTTTCTCTGGGAGTCCAAGTCAGAACCTCCACGGAAGAAAACGAAGTCACACGGTGCACGTAAGAAGCGTAGCATCTCTGCCAGAGCTCCAAACTCTAGCTGCCCGTTAACCCAATGAACTGCTGGTACCAAGGCTGGTTTCCTGCCGTGACACCCAGAAGATTTCAAAAGGACACACTGCTTCAGTCAACTTCAAAAAAAAATACCTTACATATATATATATAACTGCATGAAAACGATCCCAGTACACTTTCTGAGTAAAACCAGCCTTCACTATCTGTCTCCCGACAGCCACTTCCAAAAACAAAGCCTTTGTCTTCCTCCTGCTATACTTACTCATGTTCTAATCACCGAAATCCTCCTCTGGCACTACTTCAAGGCAACTCAGGAGCCCAGAAAGACGCAGTATCGCTGACAAACACTTACATTTGAAGAGTAACAACAGTTGTACAAAGAGAAGTTTAAAATACGGTGGGATATATGTTACAAAAGTCACCGGGGAGAGAAAGGAGAAAAAAATAAATCCTTCCTGGCTAACTTCTGCTCATCTCTGGCAGTCACATCTTAAAAAAAACTACTTAATCTACCTCAAATGCGTGAGACTTGCTGTTAAGGGAGACAAGTTCATTCCCATACACCAAAGTATGCACCTCTCTGCAAGAAGACAGGCTCCCTTAGAAGCGTGAGCAGTACCCTGGAATGTATTTACAGCTTTTATGATAATATTTTGCACCATCTTCTTTCCTTACACAATAATGTAATTTCAACATTTCAGTTATCTGTAGTATAAAAACACTATTCGTAGATGAAAAGTATTTGGAAAGAAGCCCAACCTACTTTTTTAGCAGCAGTGAACTCCCTGCAAAGTCGGCCAGTAAGGGTTACACCAAACTTTGCCTCACAAACCACAAGACCCATGACACAAATAAATAGAAGCTGAACACTAGAACAAGCAGAACGACTTTTTACAGCGATGGTGCTGCAACCCCGTGAGTCTAATGCAATGAAACAAGGAAGAAACAGGGGACAAGGAAAAGTAAGAGGGGGGAAGGGAAGAACCGTGAAACATGAAAGAACTGAAAGAGAAGCACAGAATCTCTAGCCAGTTTTAAGGGGCTTTCTTTTAATATTTTAAATCTAAAATGATGGGACAAAATGTTTTCTGCTAATTCCAGCTGTCATCCTCCTGATCTGCCTCTGGATGCTATTGCTGTTTTTCTACCCCATTAACTTCCTCCTTAGCAGAGGCTGGGACGTGGTCAGTTGGTGCATGGCTGTCAAACCTTTTGACCCTCAATTTTCACTTCCATATTTACGTTGCCTTTAAAATATGTATACTGATCAGGCAAATCTAGCCACTAGTTGAAATCTTCAGAGCAATACAGGAAAAAACAAGCCCTGGCTACAATTACAAAAAAAATGTGGTTGTTGTCAACAAATCTGTTTAGAGACAGCAAGAAAGAAAGAAAAAAATAAAAAGAGTGAGAAAAAGAGGCTCCCGAATTCTTCCTTCCAATTAGAATTTACCAATTGTTAATTTTCCAAATGAGGCTGTACAGTTCACTTGCCATTAGACCGTACAACCAAAGCTCTTACAATAAGTTTATCCTGGAAAAACATTCCACTTAAACCTGACGGCAAAATGACGCTCTCCCCGCTTGGCTGGGGGGGAGGAGGGGGTAGCGTCAAAAAAAACCCGTCAGCTTTCTCCCGTCGAAACCGCCGCGAACACCCGCTCCAGCCGATCCGAGGTCATTTAGGGAAAGGGGAAGGAGAAAAAAAACAAAT
Organism: Actenoides lindsayi; assembly: GCA_025331215.1. Taxonomy (NCBI): domain Eukaryota; kingdom Metazoa; phylum Chordata; class Aves; order Coraciiformes; family Alcedinidae; genus Actenoides; species Actenoides lindsayi. The sequence continues at coordinate 89 of WTSP01006977.1, read as the reverse complement.
GGGGGGGGGGGGGGGCCGAGGATTGCGAAGTTGCTGCAGGCGCAGCTCCCAAGTTTTGTCTGGCGGGCGGCGCAGCGCCGGGCGCGGCC
>WTSP01006976.1:946-13473 GCA_025331215.1 Actenoides lindsayi | reverse complement strand
TATACAAGTGACACTGTCTGCAGATTACATCTCTAGATCTTTCAGAATAGCTAAAATGGAAGCAGCAAAAGGATAGGCTCCTCTTGAAGTCAGGACCCCGGAAGAAATCTATGCCGTACGTCGCGAAGATATCGGCGCTGTGGGAAGACCCCAAAACAGGTACCGTGCCCAAGAGTACGTGTTGCCTCTGTGCTCGGTGGGTGGGGGTGAGCTGGGAGTGGGGAGGTTTTGGATCTCGGGAGAGCTGCAGGCTTGTTAGGGAGCTCGACTGCTGCCAGGGCGGGTGATGAAAGGATGAGCTGCTGTGGCTTTCCTTCGGAGTGTTCCAGGAGCTGAAATGCTCTTTAATCACTAGCCTGGGACTGCTAATCAAAACCCTCTTGGTCAGCAAAGCACATATCTGCCAAGCACCCATCTTAGCAATGCTCTCCTTTATGATTGCATTGCAACAGACACCTCGGGAGCTGCTGTTTACTCGGATGCTGTATCCAGTGTCTGGGCTGGGAGCTGCTGTGGAGCATGGGCTGGGCAGCAGAGGCTCTCGATGGGACCCGGGTAGAGGTGGAGACTGGAGTAGTGTGGCTTCAGTTTTCAGGTCCCATCTCTGACGGGCGATACCTGTGCCCGGGAAGCTCTGCCAAGTGTTGTAAAGCACAGGGCTTTCTTAAAAGTCAAGAAAATAGATAAATAGGATGAGGTGTAGAAGAAGCGATCAGTGTTTGGCGAGACCCGTCCTCGTGTTGTCCTGGGACATCAGTTCTGGTGTTAGCCTGGGAGTTAATGCTGCAAGCACCCAGCTTGGGACCAGCATCTTTTCCAGCCTGTGTCTGAGTGGACACACTTGTTCAGGTGGAAAATGGAAAAAGGTTGATTTTGTTGTTTGGGTTTGGTTTTCTGTGGGGTTTTTTGTTTGTTTTTTTCTTTTTTTGTGTGTGCCTGAGCTCTTTGCGGTGCTGTAACAGAAGTAGAAGGGGTTGCAGGTGTAACGGAATAGCAACATGACCGCCTCCATACAGCTTCTTGCTGTAACAAAAGGACACCTAGTTCAGCATGAAATATTTATCACGGCACAGCTGGCTCTCCGTGAGCGCTGTGGGAATGAAAGGGATGGAGCGGGAGGAGGAAGGTGAGTACTGGTGGGAAAGCACTACGAGAAAACTGAAGCTTGACGTATTTTCATGACTCCTCTTGCAGGGGAGCTGATGATGAGCCTCCTGTGGTATTACAGACCGGAGCACACTCAGGGAGGCCGCAACCCCAGTATGCACCAGGTGAGCTGGCCGCGGGTGGAACGTGGGGCGGGGGGTCCTGGCGTGTCTGTCTTTCTGCGGGAAGAGGGGATTAGCCTGAGCATCACCTCCCTGCCTGCCTGGGTGGCCTCCAACTCAAGGGGCTGAGCTTCTGTGTGGATCCATCTGCTGACTGGGATGCAGCTGTTGCCAGATGTGTTGAGCGGTGGTGTCCTACAGGTGGGCTTTTCCCCAGTCTGCTGGCATGTGGGGGGACTCTGGGCTGTGACGGGAGCTGCTGCGTTCTTGACGTGGCCACCTCTTCAGTTTCAGTTTTTCTTCCTTTAATCTGAGGAAATCCTGCGCGTTAAGGGGAAATTGGCTTTGCCGGCTGCCATAGAAGTAAGGAAGAGCGAGTTTATACTGGATCAAGATCAGGCACCTTTCCAAAGTGGGTCTTTAATTCACCCAGGAATGCAGAGCCCAGTGCAGAAGCCCCCGCCACAGTTCAGCGGGACACTGGGAGTGCTGGTGTCGCTGGTGTCCTGTGCTGCTGGTTTACCTCCCATCCCTTCAGCTGCTCCACAAACTCCTTTGGTTTGTGCAGGGACATGGAGGCATCATCCTTCTCCTGCTCAGGTTTCTGAAGAGGATTAAGGACTGACTCGAGGCTGTCGTGCCTGTGTAACAGTTTGCTTTTTAAAGGGAAAAACGTGTGGATTGTTGAGTTCACGCCTTGCTCTGCTTGTGTTGGGCCACAGAACAAGCTGGTTTTAAACTGGGAATGGAGGATTTATAGCTGTTTGCAACCCACCGAAACACTTGGTCTCTTTTTCCTTTCCTTCCCTCCCCCCCTTTTTTTAAATAGAAGAGGAGGGAGGGGGTGAGAGCAGGGCTGGGGAACGGCTGCGGAACTGTACCTGCCTCGCCTGCAGGTACAGACAAGCTTCTAAACTCAAACGTGGTACCAAACTGTAGTTTTCTGCTCGCACTTCAGCACAGAGCGAGAGCCAGTGCTGTGGCCAGGGGGAATTAAGCCAGTTTTTTGCACGCCTGCTTAATTATACAAGACTTCAAATGAGCAAGTGCTCTTTGGGCTGAGGAGCTGGGCCAGGCTTGCCAAAGCTGACTCAGATAGTTTTGGTTTAAGGAGCAGACCAAACCCTGCGGTGCAGAAGCGAGGTGTGGAGGTGTTTTCAGTTTCTCTGAGCCTGTCCCCGACCGGTGACCCTGTTTGGAGTCTTTCTTTGCAGCCACCTTTCCCGGGGCCAAGAGCAGAGACAAAGCTGCAGGTCACGCTCAGCCTGGTGCAGAGCATCCCGACTCCCAGAGGTCAGCTCTGCTGATCTGACCACACCTGGAGTTCTTCCAGATGGCTCCAGCTGGGTTGCCCAGTATCTAACCAACCCTGCCTGCCGCAAGCGCCCCAAATTACCCTGGGAACAACGGCTCTTGCTGCTTCCCTCACTAAACCAGGGAATTTTAACTGAACCAGGATGTGGCAAGGGCTGGAACAGCAGGGATTCCTTCAGCTCTGATGCGAGATGGATTGGAAAGGCTGGTGGTGTGTCACGGGGCAGGAGTAAGGACAGCGAAGTGCTGCTCAGCCTCTGCTGCCCATCCGAGTTGTAGGAATGGATCGGAAGCGTTCCCAACACCCGAAAGGGACGATGAGGGAAGAACATCCCGAGGAGCTCGGAGTGTGTGGGTGGGGAGAGCTCCGGCCTCCTGCCCGCGGGGGCATTGCCCGCTGGGGTTCCTGGGTGTGCTCCGAAGGCTCCTGCCGGGCCGGTCTCTGCACGAAGTCAGGTTGTGGATGAGCTGCAGCAAAGGCACCTCTTGCAGGGCTTTTTCTGCAGCTCTGCAGCACCTCCCCTGAGGGAGTCGGCCTTCCTCCCCCTTATCTGTCTTGTCATCATCCCCAGGCATCACAACAGCGCTTTCAAAATCCGGTTGGTTGGTTGCTTGGTTTTTTCCCCCTTGCAGCGCTGCAAAAATTCATCTCATGGGACAGTTCTCAGCGATGTCCACAAGCTCTGGCAGCTCCAGGAGGACAGAGGGGGCTGAGAGGTGTAGCTGGTGGTGGCCTGGCTGCTGAAGTGTCTTTGTAGCGTTGGCAGCATGTGTGGGATTTGGACACTCAGTCTCACAAAGTGTGCCGGGCGGTGTTAAATGATGGGAGAAAGACCTGTTGATGCCTTGCTCACGTGCTGCTGGATGGAATTGTGGTGCGCCCTGTAGAGAGGTCCCAGAACACCTGGAAGGTGTCTGGGTTATGTGAAATACTGGCTCTAAAGAGTATCTGCTTTGATAGATTCCCCTTTAAGGTGTTGGGTGAAGGTGTGGAGCTGGCCCTGCCTCCCTGGGGCTCCTGGCCAGCTGAGTGACCTCCTCCTGCCTTCCCTTGCAGAATGAGATCTTTGCATCCCGGCATCAGGACGAGAACAGCGTTGCCTGCATCGAGGAGAAGTGCTACGTGCTGACCTTTGCAGAGTACTGCAGGTAGGTGGTGCTCTTAACTTGCTGTTCCTGAGACCTCCAGCTCTTGTCACTCATCCCGTTTCCAGCCATCACCCAGCAGAGCTGTCCCAGCCCTCCAGCCCTTGGTCTAGCTGGAGCTGGGTGAGTGACCCTCTCCGTACAGGTTCGGTGCTGCAGTCTGTGGGTGCTGCTTCTGCTCTGGATCCATCACGTCTGGTTTCTGTAACCTGTATGCTTTGAGAGGCTCGCGGGTGTTCCTTCCTGTCTGGTGTGTGGGCATCAGGGGAGGACAGTGCAGGAGAACCCAAAACTCAGAGCTAAACCCGAAGCAAGCAGGAAATCACGCCCGCGCTCACTCCTCTCCTCTGATTGCGTTGCAGATTTTGTGCCTTGGCAAAGCGTCGCGTCGAAGGGATCCCGGGCAGGAAAACCATGATGGTTCCTCCCTCGGAAGAGTACTCCACCCCTCTGCACCGCAAGGTGCCCGAGGACACTGACCCCGAGCTGGTTTTCCTCTGCCGGCACGTCTACGACTTCAGACACGGGCGCATCCTGAAGAACCCGCAGTAGGGGCGGCAGGCTGAGGGTCCCGGCCTCTGCGCGCTCCCCGACTCCGACCTCGCGGCCCAGAGCGCCCGGCGCCCTTTCCCCGGGCTGGGACGCGCGCGCGCGGGAGCGGCTCCCTGCGGAGAAAGGCAGCGGTTGAAAGCAAAGCACAGCACTTCGTTCAAAGCAGAAATGAAAATATATACGTATAAAATAAATATATGTATATAGATATAGGTACTTGCTTATGTAAATCTATATCTATATATGTATCTAGAGATGCATATATTGGGTTTGCAGGGGATAAAAGCCAGTAAACCGAATCCAGAGCCATGGCTGGTGGGGCTGGCGGCAGGGTGCAGGAGGGGGGTGCTCGGTGCGTTGTACCGGTCGAGCTGGCACAGCCGGGTGGTTCCCGTGCCCCGAGGTGAAGCGCCAGGGCCCGAGGCCGGCTCCTTGGCAGAGCGCAGCAGGGTCGCCTCAATCCCGCGGGACAGACTCTGAGGCTTCCCCGAGGGTGAGAGGAGCTTCAAAGTGCAGTTGGAAGCCACCTGGGAGCGGAGCGGCCTCGTGCTGCGCTTGGGTAGGTTTTGCTCTGTCAGGGGGAAGAGGTGACCTTTCTTTTATCCCCCTCCCCATCTTTCTCTTCCCTCTCCCCTCGCTGCTCTGTGATTCCCCACCTGGACTGGGGCTCGGCAGCCGGGCTTGGAAACGGTGGCAGAGCAGAGAGGGGCTGGCGGGATGGGGGCTCCGCATCCCAGTGGTGTTAGGGAGAGCTGGGCCTCCCCCCGTGCCCCAGCCTGGCCCCGAAGGGTCCCGCGCGCCGCTCCGAAGCCAGGAGCACACAGATTGGGCTCCACTGGCCAGAGCCATGTTGTTTCTTCTCTTTCAATATTGCTTTTCCCCTCACAGCGCCAGGGCCACAGCGATAGAAGTGGGTTTTACTCTCTCTCTCCCCAGTTTGCTTTCCCGTAACTCCGTTTACAGTCCCTGTTTTAACCCCACACGTCTTCAGCGTGAAGCAGCCAGAGCCGGGCAGGGGAACGACGAACCCTTTTCTCGAGTGTTCTTGGCTTTGGAAAATGCTAACCCCCCTCCCGTGCGTGACTGTCCCGACCCCGGGCGCGGCGTCGGAGCCGTCGGCAGCGCTGGCTCAGCGGCCTCATCGTGGCGTCCGAGCGAGCTCACCAAAGTGGCTTCGTGGCTCCCGAAAGGAACTGAGCGTCGGGAAAGGTTCGCGTCGGCAAACGTGAGCCGAGCCCCGCAGATATCGCCTCTTGCCTTACGTGTATCGATCCCCGATAGCTCCTCCGTTTATCTTCATGCCAACCGTTGGAGTTCATCCTAAAGCAAACCAAAGGACAGCCTCGCAGTCCCTCGAGTCCCTCGCGCCGAGCGGAGAGTCCAGTTCTAGATTGCACTAACGTAAAGAAGGAGAACCAGCACCGCCTCGGCACCGGTCCCTGCCGGCTGGAGTCGCCCGTTGAAACTGGGCATCTGCCTTTGTCCCGTCTCGTGGGGCTTCTGAACTCGTGTTCGCTGGTGGAAGTGTTCGTCACGCTTTAATGGTGTCCCGACAGTGGAAGTAGATCTGCCAGGCATCCCCGCTGGGACCGGAGGGCTGCGTGCCCACCTGGCCTGGAGAGAACCCCCCCGGCATCCCGTCCCATCCATCCCTTAGGTGGAGATCGCGCAGCAGTTCTTGCTCTAAACACCAAAGAGGGGAACATGTCAAGAAGAGAGGAGGTGACAAGATCTGGCACGCGAGCAGGGCACGCGTCTCCCTGCTGTCGGCAGAAGGTTCCTGCTCCGTGTTGCAGAGGACACTGGAAGAGCCCTTTGTTGTTCTGGCTGGTGCAGGCCAGGGGAAAACACTCGGCTCCAGGAGCTTCGACCCTGGTGTGCACACAACCATCTGCAGGTGAAGCATCTTCTCTCACTTATACCTCAAGGTACTGTCAGTGTCAAAGTAATTGCTCGGATGTCTCCACACCAACTCGCTTGAGCACTGGTGGTCTCTGGGCACGGTGCGGTCGGGCTGGGTCAGGGTGGGAGTCGGGAGTCTCCGGCGAAAGGGCGCAAGGGGGTTCTGGAGAAAAGGGTCTCTGATGCCACGGGGGGATGTGAAGTGGTTCCCCCCCAGCAGGGAGGGAGGGAGGACGCTGGAAAGGCAGAGATGCTCCCGCCCAGCGCAGGAGAGGGGCCGGTGGGTGCCCAGCGCAGCAGGGCAGTGATGGGGGGGGAGGCAGCCGCACCCCAGGGCCGCGGCACACGACGGTGACCTGGGAGGTGCCGGGAAGCCTGAAATGCACGCGCTTGACTCGGCAGGGACTCCTCCAACGCCCGGCCTGGGGCCGGCGAGCTGCCCGCGGCCGCCCGCCTCCAGCACAAGTGCCATCAGCTGCAGGATGCAGCTCCGAGCCCCCCCTGCCAGGCAAACCCTGAGCATCGCTGCACGGCCAGGGAAGGGTTCGAAACCCAGCCTTGGGGAAACCACAGTAACTCGCTGAAACTCCTTCTCCTGGGCCCTCTCCCCCTGCTCCCACCTCTGTCCTGGCCCCTCTCCGGGTGGAAGGTGTGCTTGCCCCAGGTCTGGAGAGGACAAACCCTGACTCTTCTCACGTGAGAACCTGCTTCAGGCCAAGGACGTTGTTGGAGATTCACGTGGTTGCTTATGCTGTTGTGCAAACAGCATGTAAAAGAATCAAAATGTCTTATCCATAATGAAAATATTTCATGCTTTTTTAATCTATTAGATATGGAAATATTTTTTGAAACTGAAAATGCAGTCGGTAGAATTTAAATTGAAACGTAATACATGTAAAATATATTTTAGTTGATAATTTTGTAAAATGCACTTTTTTGTGTCTCTTCCCTGGTTTCCCAGATCTGTATTTCAGTGTTTACAGATGGAATGAGAACATTCCCTATACCCTCCTTCTGTGAGAAAGATATATTAGAAGTAATTCTTAAAAAATAAATTTGAAAAATTGTATTGATTTAGAAAACAAGCCGGTGCCGAGCTGTTCTTCTCTCCCCCCCGACCTGCCCGCTCAGCCCCGCTGGGCTGCAGGGGTTAGAAACGCTTGGGAGGTGCTGCCGTGGGGCAGACGGGGGGGTCTGCTCGGGGTCTGGGGGTGAGCACCCCGCACGCAGCCCAGAGATGAGCTCCTCTTGGGTTTCCAGGGAATACGGAGCAAGCGGAAGGAGGATCTTTGTTGGGGGTTGACTTGTTGTTTTCCAGTCTGCTCTCAACAGCTGCTGTCACATTAAAGCCTCCCTTGGAGGCGGGGAAGGTGTTGGTGGCACAGCTTGTCCCCGCAGGGCTGGTGCTATCAGCCCCTGCTTCGGGAGCCCGGGAAGGGGGCGTTTGGAAAGGTTGCTTTGGGAGAAGCATCTCGTGTGGAGACGGCTCGCTTGGAGGCATGGCCATCAGCCTCCGAGGACGGTCCAGCAAAGAGGCAAGGAGAGCCCGAGGGGAGGAAAGGACCTGCTCCAGCTCGTGGGCTCCACACTGCCCGGCAGAACCGCCGCGTCCAAAGGCGAGCTGTGGGCAGGTGCCGGGCTCGGGGCACTTGCAACAAGAGGTGGGTTCTGGGGTGTGGGGCAGAGGTGCTGGGGTGCACGGGAGGGTGGTGGGTGCTCTTGCTCCTGGGCCAGAGGAGCTGACGTGATCCCCGGGCAGCAGCACAGCCCTTTCCCCCACGCTCCTCGTCCTGCGGGCTCTGAGCTGCTGCTCAAGGAGCAAAAAGGCTTCTTCAGGGCTTCCCTCGTGGCACGGAGCGAATGGGGGAGTTCACCTCCCCCACGGGAATCTCTTAACAACAAACCAACTTCCATAAAGCTCCCACGTGTCAGGGCACCGCCTGGCCCAGCCTTGCTCCTTCAGCTGCAGGTAACTCTATTTTGAGCACTTCCCTGTTTTCTGCAGCACTATCTGAGCACTTAACCATCTCCAACTGCCTCCCGGCTTCCAGGGAAGGCTCTTCTTGAGCTTTCGCCACTTCCTCTCCCTGCTGAGAGGGTGTTTGCTGCTTCCTGGGACTGTGGCCCCTCTCGTGTTGCCTGTGCTCGTGCTGGGGATGCTCGACACAGGCAGGGAAGGGTCAGTTGCAGGCTGCTCTGCCTCGGGGAATTCACCCCAAACCCCTCGTGAGCTCAGCAAGGGCTCAGTGCCCTTCCCAAGGCCGAGATGTGTTGGGCACCCACGCAGGGAAGGTGCCAGTGGGAGGCTGGTTTAGTTCTTGGCTGGGTGGTGGCCCTCGGGATGGGCCATTTCTACAAATAATGCTGGGTGTTAATTAGAGCTGGACCCCTGAAGGCCGGGGAGGAAGAGAATGACTTCTGGGAAGAAAATGTCACATCTGTTACCAGCACTGAGTTAGCCCCTAATTCTAGAGAAGGGAGTGAGGGGGCGAGCGGTGTGGGCATGGTCCCCGCAGACGTAACGCCTGCCTCCCATCCCGGGCTGCCCTCCTGCCAGTCCTGGGTTCTGCAGCATCTTTCACTCCCGACTTGCCTTGAACAGGAGATTGTGAGATTGTCACGTCAGGGAGCGGGGACCACTGTGCCCAGGCACCTCCAGTCACTGCCAGCTGTGCAGGTTGGGCACAAACCTGGAGAAGCGGATAAAAGTGGGAGAATTTGGGCTGGGAAAGGGACTTGTCTTGATAATGAAGGGTGTTAAGCTGTGAATTAATCTTCCCAAAGTGAGCGAGGAGCTCATCCTGTGGCATGTAAATTTGCAAGCTGGTGTGGGGCTATTTCTGACCATGGGCTTGGATTTTTGCTGAAGAACCAATTTGGAATTTTCCAGCCGCATTTAATGCGACCCAGAGGCATCAGTCATGTGGGCTCCAGAAACGGAGTGGGGACCAGGGCCCGGTGCGTGCCCCACACCTCTGGCCAGCTGCAGTGCTTTCCTGGGCTGGGACAGGCTCTTGCAGGGCATCAATTAAAAAGAAAACCGATAAAAACCCCTTTCCTGTCCCAGCTCTTCCCGCGTGGCCAGCCGTCTTCAACAGGATAATCTGTGGCGGGCTGAGAAGTTGGGATTAATGTCAAACAGAATTGGATTTGCTGTTGAAATCTGCTACCCGAGGGAGCCGCGCTGAGTGGGATCCAACTCCTGCATCTGACGTCTGACAAGCGCCTGCCCTCGGACCGTGCCTGCTGCTGCCAGGGACCTGCTGCTGCCACACCAGCGGAGCCCCCCTGGCCACGGGGTTTCCTCGGAGGTGACGCTGGCTGTCAGCACGGGCGGCCTCACCCGGCTGTCAGGCAGAGAGGTGTTGCCGCCTGAACCCCGCGCTGCTCTGGCCAGCTGAGGACCTCGTGCTGGCTGCACCTCTGGTTCTGACGACCCGGCGGTGACAAAGGTACCTTCCCGGGGCAGGGGGGGCTTCCCCACCACACGCCTCGCTCCCCACATCTCCCAGCCCAGCAAACCTGAAGCGGTGATTGGGACTTGCTCCGCTTGCCGAAGTATCTTCCCACCCGGAGCAAAAGCCACAAGCTCCTGGTTACATTTGACTGCTGCTTTAATGGCACTGATTATAATTGACTGTAATTGTGCCAAAATTCATCCCAGCCAAGAGACAGGAGCAATCTGGACCATCACATTAACGTGATGGAGCACTCGCCGCCCTTAAAGTGGCTGCTGATAAACGAGCTGTGCCCGGGCAGTGGTAGTGCCCGCGGCTGGGGGGGTTTGCTGCTCTGGGGGGGCAGGACCAGCCCCTGGCAGAGTTTGAGCCACCCAGGGAGAAGAGATGCATTTCCCAGTGTTGACTGTTGTCCCCAGGGCCACTCCTTATTTTCACTGTGCCCTTCTCACCCCGTCGACACAGGAAAAAAGCTCAGCCCATCGAGCTGGGGGACTGGGGGGCAGGTAACAGAGCAAACGCTCCCGAACCCCACGCGGTGACGTTGGCACTGCCTCCGCAGCTCGGCATGGGCTCCGTCTGACGGGAGAGCACCGCAGCCTCCCAAAGCTGCTTTCCGTGTCACTCCCGCCCTCGCTGCTTCATTTGAAGCTGAATAAAACCACAGCTAAGCTTTTAATGTTCATCTCCAGCTGCTGCTGGAGAACCGTGCTGCCGGTTGCTGCGTTCCTGCGCTGCTGGACCGGTTCCTCGCTGTGGCTGCAGGGTCTGGGAGCAGCAGGAAGCCTCGGGTCATCCCGCACAGCACCATTTTTTCCAGAAATACCGAGACGTGTTTCCAGAGGCCACCTCCTGCCATAAAAGCCATCAGCAGAAAGGTAATTCCCCCCAGCCCTGGGGACAAGCTGTGCCGGGACCCTGTGTGGTGGGCACCCGCCGGGTCTCCTGCAAAGCCCAGGAATTCAGCTACATCCGCCCTTTAGGGCAGAATTCTCCCCAAGGGTGTTTCAGCACAGGGCTGGAGAGAGGGGTTGAGAGCTCTGTGGGGCCCCTGGCTTTAAAACTGCCTCGTGCAAAGCTTTGGGGATGGCCACCAGCAACAGCAAGGTCAGGGGCCAGCATGCCACTGGCCAGGGCGAGTGGCTCCTAGGAAGCATGGAAAAAAATGAGGGTGCTGTTCAATGTGTCGCTGAGAAAAAACAATGAGCCCAAAATCAGGGGAAGGGAGGAGAAACGAGGCCAGCGCTGCTTGCCGCTCCGGGAAATGCGTTCCCTACGGGATGGGACCCGGGAGCCTCGGCAAAGGACCCGCGGCCGCGATGCAAAGTGGCAGTGCCGTGCTCGGGGGGCGGTTGATGTCACCATCGTGGTGGCACTCGAGATGGGACGATGCCCTGGCTCGTGTGAGGGGTGCGTTTGTGGGACTTGTTGCTATAGAGATGCGGTGGCTTTTCCGTCAGAGCCTCCAGTGAGAGCGGTTAATCCATTTTTAAGAGAGAAAGGATATTTAATAAAGGAAACAATTTAAACTGGATTTACAAGCTACGCTGAATGGAAGCACCATTTATTCTGCGGCTTCGTATTTAATTTTAATGTCTCTATAACCCTTCCCAGAGTGTTCTGCGAAAAAGAGCTGGAGTTGGAGCGGGCATGACCACCCAGTGATTCTTAAAAGCAAATCAATTTAACAACGCTGAAGAAAAACCTGCATCTTGATGAATATTTTTCGGCTCTCCGCAGCGGCAGGGGCGCTGGAATACGCGTATTAGAAAACGGACAAACTGTTCCACTGGAGAGGCCTTTTTGAAAGGATGTCGAGCAAAAGCTCAACACAACAGGGCTGGCAGCAGCTGGGTTCAGCTGCAGCCGGTGCCCAGAACCCCGCAGGCTTCATCGCCGGGGGGCTGTGCAGGGTTTCGGGGGAGGTTTGCGACACTGGCACCAGCGACGTTCGCGTGCAAAGCCAGAGGTAGCCCCGGGTTGGAAGGGGCGAGAGATCGGCCAGCAGCGGGTCTGTGGAGGCTGAAGGGTAGAAAAGGGGAGTTGTGGTTGTTACCCCCCTCCAGTCGTGAACGTGCGCAGCCCGGGAAGGGTTCCTGCACGGGGAGCTGGTGGGTTTGGGAAGAGCTGGGAGCAGCTGCCCGGGGCAGCACCGGGAAAGCTCCGCTGACGGAAGCTGCCCCGTTGTGCGGGCGCCTGTGGGATTCCTGAACTTTCTCTGACCTCCTGCCCAGCTGGAGCAGATGGGAGTGTGCAGCACCGGCTCCTATACGATGTGCGCGTACCCCCGGGGGAACGTACGGCCCCTATACGATGTGCACGTACCCCCGGGGGAACGTATGGCCGTGCAGCCGCCCCACAGACCTGCCATCCCTGCTGGCCCCAGGGACCTGGGCCCGATCCCTCTTCCCCCCGGGCATCGGTGTCCCAGCCCTGTGCCGGGAAGCCGGGCAGAGCCCCGGTGGGCCGAGCCGTTACAGCTTCCCCTGCCCCTTTGCCTTGCATGGAGGAACAGGAGCTCCTGAGAGGGCTCCGTTCAAAAGCAATTTCATAGTTCTGCACGACGGAGCAGGGAGCACAGAGCGGAGCTCAGCGCCAGCTCCTCGCCAGTTCAGCTGCATCTCAATCAATTTGCAGTTGCCAGGTGAGCAGATCCTTCAGCGCTCCGGTTTCCTTGAAAATAGTGATTTTCGTTAGGGGGGAGATAGACCGAGCCTATTGTGACAATCTCCTCTGAACTGTTTGGCATATCCATACAGTATGCCTGACTTGGTTTAAACAAGTGCTGCTTTCCGCTCCCCCCCCCCCCCTCCCCGAGATAAAAAACCCTCCCTCACCCAGCGCGCTCGTTGTTGAAAGGCTTCTCTTCTTACACACCCCTCTTCAA